>JAQFZO010000050.1:0-49827 GCA_034695885.1 Geophilus flavus
TTTCGCATTTTTCCAGAACAAGATGTCACTCGACCTTTAAAAAGCAACGCTCTATTCTTAGTATAAAAGCAATTTGTTCCATAGATATTTCTTTAAATCTGAAACACGTGTCCGAGATTATCAATATCAGTACTGACACCCGGACACTGACTGTAGTACAACTTGTTTTGAGTCATCGAATCATATACCGTACAGATAGATTTCGGGATTTGAGTGATGAAGAGATCAATCGGATAAATTCAAGTCTCATCAACTAGATTTAAGATTTAAGGATTCAAGAGCGCGTTCAGCAGGAATTTTTTCTTCGGGGAAGGGAGGGGGAGGTAAGGGACCTAGAGGGCAATTTTGGAAATTTTTCAAACATCTGTCGACAAGATCTAAAAATTTTCTAAAAAGGTTTTTTTTTTTAAAGGATTATATTTATTTAGAAGAGATTTTCAAAGATTTTATAAAGATTCGCCAACATCAGGCTTCGATATGGCGAAAATATCGATAAATTCTGACATTTTTAAATTTTTCCAGAGATTTCGTGAAATTTTTCAAATCCCGACAAGATTTTCGGTAATATGGGACCCCCGACCCCAATTAACTATAGCGCGTCGACCAAAGACTTGGTCAAAGACCTATAACCTACAATCCATTGTCGGAATTAGATCCAGGAACGATGGATCAAAACATTACATCATCCGCCATATGGCGGTAAACAAAATTCATCAACTAAAAAAACCCAAATGTCAAACCCAATTACCACGACCCGTAACAATCCACAACGTTACAAATAAATTTTAAAAAATCTTTTAAAAAAATTATTGCAGACTTTCGCATTTTTCCAGAACAAGATGTCACTCGACCTTTAAAAAGCAACGCTCTATTCTTAGTATAAAAGCAATTTGTAACCAAATCCAGCATTTCTTTCCAAACAAATTTTCATTTTTTCACCAACCAAACATCAACTCACCTTTAAATTAATTCCAAACTTTAAACCATCAAAACCCCCAAAATTTATTACATTTATTACAATCCCTTCACAAATTTTTCACTTAATTAACAACATTTCAAAATTCCCGCCAAAATTTTTTTTACTATTTATTTATTCTATTAAATAAATAAATAAAAAAATCAAATAATTTTTCGTTTGCGGGGAATCGACCATCGCTGTACGAAGCCACTGATTACACACAAAGAAGTTTAACATCCCGTCGTCATGCCAACCAATCTCCGTATAGAGCATCGGATCCAATTTCTTATTTCTCCTTGTTTTTCCACATCTTTCGAAATAATTGTAAGCGGCAGGGCTTTGAACGCACAAAACAACAAGATACGGTGGAAAAACAAAGAGAGGGAGAAGGAAAAAATAGATAGATAGATATGGAATTGAATTGTTTTTATTTAAAAACGTCGCGTTTCATCATTCAAAGGGTTAAATGGGTGGAAACTGGAAAGTCGGAGTCGCGAGGCGCCGTCTGGTCCCAGAAATTTGAATTTGGTTTTTGTTTTTTTTATTTTTATATGTATTTATATTGATAAGAAGGTTTTGTTGGTGGACGTGGGTGTTTTATTTATATTTTTTGGTTCTTGATGTGAAGTGTTGAGTGGTGGATTTTTGATTTTTGTGTTGATTTTGGATGTGAGTGAAATTGGGATGGGAGGAAATATCGAATGTCATCGACATCCTTGGCTTACATTCAAAATGTGTAAACTAGGTTCATTGTGTGTGGTTTTGCAAGAAATGAGAGACGGGAGAGTAGTTTAGAGAGTAATGGGTGATTTATATGGTATGGGATTGGGGATGCGAAGTTTGATGTGGATGTTTAAAGTGAAATTTTTGAAGAAATTAAAATTGAATTAATGATTTTTTAACTAAAATTCGCGAATTTCAATTTTATAATTTTTTATTTTTCTATAAAATCAGGAATTTTTTAAATTTTAAACAAAAAATTTAAATGGGAATTCCAGATTTAATATTTTTTTAAAATTAATAATACCAAAATCCACCATTTTGAATTTTGAAAGGCAAAAAGTCAGCCATTTTAATTTTAAAAAAAGAAATCTCAATTTGAAATTTTTTAAAATTTAAATACTTAGTCCGAAATTTGGAATTTTTAAAAATTTAATTCATTTCTCAACCAAAATCCGCCATTTTGAATTTTTTAAAACAAAAATCGACCATTTTTAAACAGTAAATTAAACATTAACAAATTTTTAAAAATTTTAATTTTTATCAACTAAAAATTCAAATTTTCACATTTTAAAATTAAAAAAAAAAATCTGTCATTTTAAATCAACACAACCAAAAATTCCCACCACTAAATTAAAAAAAAAATCCATTTACAACTTCACATATCGAAAAATTCCATCATGATGAAAAGTAACTCTATCCCCCCACGACACGACACGCCACACCAAGTAAGTCTCATCCCTTGTTCTCTGACCCCACGGCCAACAGGGCTACAGGGGGTTTTCGGTGTGAAGACTGCCACATGTGTGTTTACCCCAAAAAGAAAAAAAATGCAAAGAAACTGGGCGGAGGCGGACTGCAGAAGCAATCGAGAGAATAAAGTTAAAAGGTCTTCACACGCACGTGCGGACCCGGGGGTCGACCTTCCTTCATCCATCCATTCACTTCAATGCCCCCATTGTCCCTTTTCAAATCTTTACGACACGTCCCACAACACCCCGCCACCAGTCACCACCCTTTTCTCTAATTTATTCACAAAAACACGATGAAAATGGTGGAAAATGGCAAACTAACACCCTCGCCCACCCCCGCCCTGCCCTCACAGACCACTTAATTACCCCCAGGACCCTTTGCGGGGTGAAGGGGAAGAGAAGAAACGGTAGAAACGCCGCTAAACGACTAGAGTTAGACGTTTCGAGGGGGGATAAAAGTGTCATTGGTTTTGATGGAGGAGATTGAGTTTCACTGGTGAGCCCAACTAGTGGTGAAATGGAGAAGTAGATACTGTAAATATATATGAGTGTTGTGTGTTTCTATTTATTTATGTATGTATAAGGATATAAGAGGATGTGAGGATGAGTTTGAGTTTGTTATTAATTTAGATTTCCATACAATGGCGTTTGGGTTTGAGTTTTTTGAGAGGAATGGGTGTTGCAACATGTGGAGTTTTGGGAGCCTCCTACCATTGTGTTTTGTTTCCTCGATTCTAACACTAGAGTGACCCTTGGCTTTTGTTTTTTTTATTCTGTAGGTCTCGGTTGGGTTGAAACTTATTGAAAGTGATTTTTTTTGGTTTTGGGTTTTGTTTTAAGGAGTGAAAAGTTGCCTGTTGTGAAAATTCCTGTTGTGGTATATGTTTGCTGTGTACGATTGTTTGGCTGTTGTTTTTTGGGTGTAAAAAGTTGCCTGCTTGCAGTTTAGGGTTTGATGTTGCGAAAATTCCTGTTGTTTTGTGTTGTGATGTTTGTTGTGTAGGATTTTTTTAGTGTGATTGTTGGTTTGTTGGCTGCTGTTGTATGTAAAGTTTTGTATTTGGTTTTTTGTTTGTTGGAATCTTTATGTTCTCATAAAGGAAAATTATAGGATAGGACTTTGTTAGTATTGTAAAAAGAAAACATTTAAACATCCAAATCCTATACAGTACTTAACAGATATTAGCTTATAGTTTCTAATACGTACCTCTATAGGATTTTGACTCAAATTATTATATAGGATACATAATCCTCATAGATTTTGCATTAAAATCCTAGACTTAATTATTCCAAAAAAAATCCAACAACTTTTATAAGACTAAAAATCCTAGAAATTCCAATATTTTACCAAACCACACCAAAATCCTTCAAAATCTACATATAGGATTTTAATCACGCGATAAATCCCCTTCCCCAATCACAGCACACTCATTTGGCCATTCACTCCACATTTAAATAATTTCACACACCCATCAAAAACCAATATAAACCGTACAACGAACCGATGCAAAGCCGATGCAAAGCCAATTATACACACAAAAATCACGTGCCCGACAAAACATTCCTTCCTCCTCGTCCCAACTCCCAACTTCATTACACACACAAATCAAACATTAAAAAAAAATTCATGCAAAAATTTCATCGTATCGCATCATACATGATAATCAGCCATCATGTAAAATGCAAAACCTTTTAGTAAAAAAAAAAAATTTCCCGACTCAAGGTTGCACATCATCACATCAAAGCGTGCAATTTCCTCACATCACGAAACATTTTTTTTCTCTCCTCTCATCTCTCCGTATAAATAAAAAACACTTAGGAAATTCTTCGTTAAATATTTTGTCATGAAACGTCTTAACTTACGGCGCATCGTCACGTGATCGAGCGCCAAAGAAAACACGCGGAAGAAACGAGAACACGACTAATGACGAGAATTACACGAAATCAAATCTTAAAATAAAAACAAATGTTTGTTTAACGTTCCAAAATTACCCCTGGTGATAAATCTAAGAAGGTGAAGGTGAAATTCCTCGTTCCCACTGCCCCCTCCCCTTCCCTACTCCTGGCCCCCCTTTTTTTTGTTGAAAAAATAAACCCATTTCATTTTGGTGGAGACACGAGTTCGGATGTTAATGCGAATTACTTTAGTTGACGAGAGACAGACAACTTGTTCCTGTCGACTACGTGCCAATGTCTCATTTGTCTCTGTCCCCGGTTTACACCAATTAATGGGGTACAGAAAACCCCTAACGTGTGAAAAAAAAATTTTTTTTTTTGGAGATATGAATTTTACGCGTTTCAGAGGTGGGGAAATCAACCCAAAGGGGTCTCGCAGAAAAAACATTTTTTTTTTCTTATCTGGTCTGATTTTTAGGCCTAATTTCCCAACCCCACCCCCATGACGGTAAAAAAAAAAAAAAGTTTTTTTCCGATATGATTTTTACGCGTTTCAGAAGTAGGGAAACCCACCCAAAGGTGTCTCCCACAATGAATTTTTCTTAGTCTTAACTCCCTATCGGAATAAAAAAATATAACTGTAAAAAGAAAGTTTTTTCCGATATGATTTTTATGCGTTTTAGAGGTAGAGAAACCTCCTAAAAGGTGTCTCTAACAAAACAAAAATTTTTTTCTCATTAAGTCTGATTTTTTAGGCCTATTTCCCCACCCCACCCCCAATAATGATAAAAATAAAAAGTCTTTCCCGACATGATTTCTACGCGTTTCAGAGGTAGAGAAACCTTCCAAACGGTGTCTCCAAGAAAAAAATTTGTTTCCTCAACACTTAACATTCAGGCCTAACAAGAACCCAAAGGGGTTTCCATCCATCTAAGTTATAAAAAAAAAAATCTTTAGAAAATTTTCTGAGAAAAAATAATTCTCTTAATTATCACGAGGTATCCTCAGGTGCACGCAGCCCCCCTACAGCGCCCACTGGGGGTACCCAGACACGGGGACCCATATAAGGCATACACTGCAGGAGGGTGGGATAATGAAGCAAGCATCTCATCCCAGACGACACTCGCCAAAACCCAAAAGACAGCGATGCGAGAGCAAAAGTATTGGCAACTTATTAACCAATGAGCATCGAGGGGAACCGCGAGCATTCCTCAAGTGGTGTGGGTGCGGGGTCGGACCACAATTCACGTGTGGCCCGAGGCGTTCACTTCATTTCCTCATCCGATGGATGTGTTGACATCATTTTGTGGGTGGCCGCCATCCCAATCCGACACCAGGGAGCCCCCCACGTCCCACAAAATCGCAAATAAAGTGAAAATCGCGTCAAAACTACGAATTTTCGTCGCATCTCCCATACAACTTAATGTAAGTGACACAAAAGGGTCACTAACATGGTTTAGGAAGTGTGTTATGTTTATAGGAAGTGCACTTAGTTGTTCACACGGCCCCAACCAATGGCTAATGAGGAAGTTCATCACAAATACTTTCCTCTTGTATACCTTATTTGAGAAGAATCTCAAAGACAGAGATCAATTTTTTGCTTTTTTTGGCATTTTTAATTGTAGGTTTTTGGGTTTGGTGGTGTAGATGTGGGTTTCAAACACCTGTTTTTCATTTTGTTGAGTATTTTTTTGGGTGGGTGAACTGAAGATGGTGGATGGTGGGTGGTGGATGTTGAGTGGAAGGTTGGTTTGTTGGTAATAGACAATTGGGATTTTTTTTTTGGTTTCTTCTATTTTTGTTTTGGCAGTGTCTGGAAATAAATCTCAAGGATTTGTTTTGTGCTTTTCGAGGAAATGTGTCTGAGTTTGTTTCTGGTGATGGAGGAAATGATGGAATTGGGTTTGGTTTAGGTTTGGTGTGGTTTTTATTGGGAGAAATTGAGAGTTTGTGGTTGATGGGTTGATGATTAGGGTGTTATTTCTGCTGGTTAATTCTGGTTGTGTTTGGTTTGAATTGGTTGAGTGATTGGTTGGTTGGTTGGTTGGTCTTTTAGCAGCAATAGGAGTTGTTAAATTTTTTTTATTGCATTGTTTGGGTGGTTTTTACACTTTTTTGTTTGTTTTTAGCATAAAATTTGGTGAAGTCAGTCTAATTGTAAAGTGATTCCAATTGGTTTTACAATTTTTGCATTGTTTGGGTGGTTTTTACATTTTTTTTCTTGTTTTTCTTGTTTTTAATAAAATTGTCTGGAGTCAGTCTAATTGTGCAGTGATTCCAATTGGTTGTTAACAATCAGATAAAATCAAACAATCCCAATTACTTCATAGCTAGAGTGACTTTTATCTAATAATTGCACAACACTAGCTGTAATAGTTAGAAAATCATTCTGGAAATCTCCCAAAGTTGATAACAATCAACCCAAATTCCAACAATCCAATTACAACACAATTTTACACTCACTTTGTCCATCAAACCAATTCATGCAACAATTTCATGGAAATCTCTTCCCAAAAAAAAATTACATTAAAATTCAAGGAAATAATTATAGAATTGAGATATGCACCACCAAAAAAAAATTTAAAAAAAAATTCGTGACACCTGGTGAGAAGAAAAATAAGTTACAACCAAACCAAGTACTAAAATTTAAAAATCTAATAAAAATAAAATTCCAACTCTCCCTCCCCCCACTAACAAAGAAAAAAAAAAGTGTTAAGTGTAAAACTGAACTTGTTAAAAACACGAGTGTAAAAATGCATTAAATAAATTAGAAAAAGAAAAATAAAACTAAAAAAGAAAAGAAAATGTCCAAACACACGACTCGAGCACTTGGCTCAAATCCAAACTAACAACTCAACTTATATGACAAGGCACTTTTTCATTCTCTCTAACCCTTTCGACACGTCACCCACACCCCCACATACCGTCATGGACACTAAAAAACCTTTTTATAATAAAACCAAGGTTAATCAACACCGAAAAAATTTTTTTTTGAATCTTTTAAATTTTTGAATTTTTTTTTTTGGATTTTTGGAATTTTTGAAATTTTTTTTTGAATTTTTAAAATTTTTGAATTGTTTTCTGAATTTTGAAAAAACTGATAAATTTTTAAAAAATTTTGAAAATTTTTGAAATTTTTTTATTTTTTGAAATTTAAAAAAATTTTCAAAAAATGTTGGTAATTATTTCTCTATAAACAAACTTGTTACTCGTGACAGAATAACTCGTCACAATCCCCAAGGCAATCCACTTTATCCCCTCTTTCTTCGGTCGTATCATTAACCCACCCTAAAATTCTTCCTCCATTTTTTCTTTTACATTTTTTTTTATTTTTTAAATTTTGTTTTTTAAATACAAACCCCATGGTTATGGTGTTGTTGGAAATGTTTCAATCTGGAGTGTATATACGTTGGGTCTGTTATTATATTGACGTTTATTGTATGTGTTGTGTCGGTCGTTCGGAGTAAATCAAGTTTTTTAGTTTGTTTTGTGGTTGGGTCTTTGGGTTTTCAATTGGTTGCAGTGCCATCTATGGGCCTAAAGTCGAATTTGTTGTAATTTTTAGTGAGTTTTATTTGTGGCTGTTTGAATAATCGAGTTTCCAGAAGGTATTGTTTGATTTATTTGTAGAGACAATTGAAAACCTTGAAATAGGTACTTTTAGGAGTTTTTAAAAAATGTTATTGTTGGTTGCATATTAGTTTTTTAATTGTTTCAGCATTGTTAAAGAGCTGTGTGATTTTTGCAGCATTGTTATGTAGCTTTTTCATTGCTGTAACATTGCAATGTTATATAATACTCTGTAACATAGTTGTGTGACTGTTATAACAACCAACATCAACTGTTAAAAAACTACCTGTTACTTTTTATTGATTG
Source organism: Geophilus flavus (assembly GCA_034695885.1). Taxonomy (NCBI): domain Eukaryota; kingdom Metazoa; phylum Arthropoda; class Chilopoda; order Geophilomorpha; family Geophilidae; genus Geophilus; species Geophilus flavus. Next base: position 8,203 of record JAQFZO010000050.1, read on the forward strand.
TTGCATCATTGTTACAAAACAATACTCAACATACAACAATCAAAATCAACTGCAAAAAAACCTTTTTTATCCATTCTAAGAGACTTTTGTTATTTTCATTTATTCACTCAAAACTTGAACCAAAAATCACTCCCTCTAAAAAAGAAATCGATTTTAATCATTCAAAATGACTGTCCAAATCCAAAAATCACTCCCCATCAACCCCCATCTAAATTAAATCACATTTTCATAACCAAAAAGCCTTTTCATCACACCAACACATCACACCATCACATCACATCAAGTAATCTCATTCATCTCACACCATGACTAAACACAAAAAAAAAGAAAAAGAAAAAAAATCTTATCAAACCACAAATTTCCTGAATTACAACATCAAGTCTACAAAAGGGCAGAGACCCAAGTCCTTACAAACATCCAATCAATCGATATGGCCCCTATATCCCTCCATCCATCCAACACCAGACACAATTAATGCACAATTTATTATCCCCTATCATCAAACAAAAAAAAATTGTCATCATTTCAACAGAAAATTTATTGTTTCCTTTTCTTCACCCACTTTGAAAACACTTTTCAAACACTGGGATTTAAAGCATTTTATCAGTTGATATTTGCAGTGATAAAACACTCATTAAATGCTGTCAGGGCAGACCAGAGTTGTTTATCACTGTAACCTATCCTCAATTTACCTGTCTCCACCACCAGAGGGGGCCAAATTTCCCCATGCCATAAAATACGTTGGCTGTGGTACAACAAATATCTTAATAATTTTTATGTAGATAAATTTTGAGAATAATTTCTTATTGTGACATTCTTTTGGCTTGATGTATAGTGCTCGTATATTGTAATCAGCATTTTAAAATAATAATGTATTAATAATAATCAGGATTGGAAAAAAAAATTGGTTAAAAAAAAGCCATAAATTTTGGGAGCAACTAGAGGGTGGTCCATTACAATGTGCAAATTAGTTTGGTTGGAGAGGAGAGTTAGTTGTTGGGATGGGTTTTTTTGAGTTGTTGTGTTGTTTATTATCAATTATTGTTAGGGAGTTTGCACTGGTGTAATAAGACTTATTTTATGACTTATGGCCAAGTTAATCGAATGACTATAAGTTATACGATAAGTCTTATAAGTTGCAGCAGAATCTCTAAGACTTTAAATTAACAATGAACTCTAGCTTATTGGCAATTCTTAAAATAAATCATAACAAATAAAAGGCTTGAAAGCTACAACAATTAGTATGTATTGAACAATGAACAATTGAGTTTTTCATTGTTAAATTTGATGTCAATAATTGAGTTTTGAATTGTTGAGTTTGATGATTTTGAACAACTGTTTTCAACTTAAATTTGATGTTCTTCAACAATTGAAGTTGATTGTTTGATACATTTGCCATGTTTGTGACTACAGACAATTGACTTTTCTAGTGTCAAATTTAATTTTATAACAATGACAACAATGTCAAAACAATACAATACAAACTGAACAATAGACTTTCAGAAATCAACAGTATGGTATCTCTTTGAATCAGAAAATCCAATGTTCAAATTCATCTTACTCATTTGGTATCCATTTTTCACGAGAAAATCACCAATTAAATAGGTAACCGGCCAAAAACGGGCAATTAAAAGTTAAACTCGAGTTAGTAATTAAAAACTCTAGTTAAATGTTTCGTGCAACACAAATTTCACTAACCCAAATCCTCAATTTACACTTAACCATCAACGATGCAATCAACCCCGAGCGATAAATTCTATTTTAAAAAAATTAACTTTCCACACACTCGAGGTGTTCATCCCCCGAAATTTATTTTTATTAAGGAATTCACCCAAAAAAAACTCAAAAAAAAAAGAAAAACCAACCACATGGCAATCTTGAAATCTTCACATTCACAGCCGATTAGTCGAAAAATAATATTCATCTTAAACAGCTGCACGTGGGATGCTGCAATATTGCAACTTGCCAACCACTCCTCCTTTTGACTAAATAACAAATCGATGCAACAGACAAAACTCTAATCATTAAAGACACAAAAAAAATTTTTTTTTTTTTAAAAATTTCAAAATTTTATTTTTTTATTTAAGGCCCTCCAGGTCCTCCAGGTAAGAGAGGAAAACGAGGGAAAAAAGGAGAGCCAGGACAAACTGGGCCCATGGTGAGTGTTTTTCTTTATTTTCATTCATCGTAGTCGTCTAACGGAGTCTGCGAGGAAGAAATGAAGCCAAGTTTGGCGTAATTAAGGAAGCAAACTGTGTCTTAGAAACAGTTGTGCTCCATTGATTCCCTACACGGCTTAATTAAATGCTCGCTAAATGGCTCTCGACTGTCATCTAATGACGTAAATTGCAACTACAATATTACAAGACTACGCTTAACTTAAACTCCTCCTTTAATTAATCTACACATTACAGGGACCGATAGGACCACCAGGAAAGAATGGATTCCCAGTAAGAACCATTCTTGTCATTCTTGAGTGTTTTTTTTTGGAGTTGGAATTGTTGTTTGAGTTTTTTTTTGTTTTTTTTATTTTAGGGTCCCATAGGTCTGGATGGACCAAAAGGAGAACCAGTGAGTTATTTGTTTGAATTTTTGTGTTTTTTTTTGTATTGGATTTAATGTTTTTGTTGGTTTGGTTTCTAGGGAAAGCCAGGGGATAAAGGAGAGAAGGTGAGAAATTAGTGTGAAATTGAGTTTTATGTGAATTTTGCCACCAGGTGGCAGTAATTGTTGAAAATTGGGTTCAGTAAGGAGGGGGACAACATCTCGGACAACATTCCTATAAATTTGCATGCAGGCAAAGATTTAAGATTTATAAATCATTGTAAATCCTTTAAATCTTTATTAAATCTTTTAAATTTGTTAAAATAAGATATTTAAAGCCAAAAAATTCTTTATCAATAATCATTGGCATAAAATCAGTTAAATCGTTCTTAAATAGTAAATCTGCAAGTCAAGATTTAAGATTTATAAATCTCATACACATTTTCCTCCAATGTCGTTCCCCTTAGTTCAAAGATATGGATTTAACATTGAAATCTATTTTTACTTTGTTCTCATTGCTTAAAATAGAACAATTGGATCCAATTGTCATAGATTTAATAATGAAATCTATTTTTTTTTTCATTGTTTAAAACAACAATGTTAAAAAATGTTGTGGGTTTAACAGACAATAAAATCCATTTTTGGATATTTGATCAATATTTCTCATTGTTCAAAGCAAAAAAATAGTGGGAAAAAAAACCTATGAATCAAACAATGAACCCTTTTTAACACTTTTATTATATTCAAATAAACCTCAAAAAAGCACTAAAACAATAAAACAATCATCTCGAAAAAGATGATTTATCACCCAACCAGACTCATAAATAATCTTCACTTTTTCTTTCTTTAAAGGGTGATCCAGGAAGTCCTGGCATGGACGTTCATGCAACTGTCAAAGTAAGTTCCCAAAAATAACAAAAAATTAACAAGAAAAATAAAACAAAAATCTTTAATTATACATCTACTCAACCTCCAACTATATTCGTATATGAAAAATGGCAACGCTTCGAAAGATGATTTTTATACATTTTCTCATTAATTCGCTTTAACAAATGTAATTAATCTGCAGGGTTCAAAGAGGTCGATTACTAGTCTTACAGGAGGCACTTTAGGGTATGCGGAAGTCATCGCCATAAAGGTTAGTTAGTCACTGGTTATGGTGGACTATTAGTTTTCGTGTGGCTTTCCTGCAAACAAAATTCATTTTGTGTTGTATCCCAGTGATTTTTGTCCACCTTGTGACTAACCAGAGAAGTTTTTGTGTTGTTTTCCTATGTGTTTGTGTGTTTTGTTTTGTTTTTAAAATGTCTTTTTTTATTTACTAATTCCTCTGTGTTCGTCTTTGCTTGATTAACACCTTTCCCGACCCGTGTGCTGTTGCAGGGGTTGGCTGAAATTGGGATAACTGTAGATACTGAAGAACTAATACTGCTCAAAGTAAGTGGATGACTGCTTGCAACACAAACTAACTTTTTTTGTCTTTACTCTTGTCTGTGTGGGACAACTTTTATTAACACTATTAACACTGTTTGCTGTGTGTTGTGTGTGGTCGGTTTTAGCAAACATTTTACTATAATTGCATACCGGTATTTTTGTTTGGTTTGCAACAATGTTAAATTGAATTGGATTTACAACAATTGGTCTGCAACAAAGTTGAATATGGTATACTGCAACAACTTGGTTGCAGTAACTGTAAAATTTCATGCCAAACGCCCTCTAGTGATTTGTGGTGGAAATACTGATGGTGAAACTCTTTCCAGTGCATCACTGACTGGAAGGTGGCGCCCTCTAGTGATCAATATAAAAACTAAAGGGTGAACTTCACAACACACAATTTGGCTTTTTCATAAGCCACAAGTAAAAGTTGGTTTTTGCTTTTGAGAGTGAATGCACCTTTTTGACAATTCGGAAACGATCTATCAGACCAATTTTCTCGATGTTTGCTTAAACCATTTTTTTTTATAAAACACTCAAATGCAAGTTCTTACTGTTTGATTAATGTAACAAACATTCAACAGGGCGAACCTGGTGAACCAGGACCTCCAGGTCCTCCAGGACCGATGGGACCGACTGGTCAACCTGGATACGACGGAAGAACCGGTCTGCCCGGAGAACCAGTTAAGTCTTAAGAAGAAAAAAATCCAATCAATCAAAAAATTCATAAATCAACAACAAATAACTTTTAAAAAACTTCTTTCAGGGTCCTGCAGGTGAAGTTGGTCTACCAGGACCACCTGGACCACCAGTAAGTAACCAACAAACAAAACAACAAATCAAACCAAAAAAAATAGTAATCACCTAAAAATTCTCATTCATCAAGGGACCTCTAGGAAGAGATGGCATGACAGGACCAAAGGTAAGCAATCCATCCAACCAACCAACAACCAATCAATCACAGTCCTGCTGCAATTTTCCAAAAATCAAATCACTGGATTGGAACACCAAGAAACCATCACTAGGACTACGTTTACATGGAGGAATATTCAGAGTCAGTGGAATGTTCAACTCTTTGCGATAAGAATATTTTGACTGACTCGAGATATTTCATGCCCGTAAACGTAGTACAGATCAATTCAGCACCAACTTTTATATTTTTGTCACATTTCATTCATCAATTTTACAATTTTCCAGGGTGATAGAGGAGACATGGGATTCATGGGACCTGCAGGTTTACCTGGAAAACCAGGCAAAATGGCTCTGGGCCCGCCCGGTCCACACGGTCCGATGGGAATCCCAGGAGAAGCTGTGAGAACACAACTTGGAAAAAAATCCTCATTTCATTTTTTTTCCATTATTCCTCAAAAGAAAGTGTTTTAAGAAGTGGAAAACTCAACTGATGAATATTTTTTTTAGGGTTTGCCAGGTAGAAATGGATCTGATGGACATCCAGGGTTGCCGGGAGACCCGGGAAGACCCGGAGAACCAGGGTTGCCAGGGTTGCCAGTAAGTGAGAGAAAAATCTGTGGCTTTTGTGTCTGATGTGCGTGTGTCGAAACCCAAACCGATTTCCCCAGTGTTTGTCCGGTGCCCGCGTGTTTGGATGGTTCCTGGTTCTCCTTGTCATCCTTTATAAAAACATAACACTAATTGTTTGTCCTTCAACTAAACTCGCATGTTTTCTTTGCAGACACTTTTCTATCGTGGCATTACACTAACCCTGTGTTTTTATGTCGAAGACTCGATTGTCTTTCGGTTTGCGAACAACCAAAAGCCATTTTGCAACAATTAACCACTAAAGATTGTTTTAAAACTGTTTTCTTATTGTTTTGCAACAATAGACCTTGTTACAATGATCAATATTGTAGAAAGCATTGATAACAATGTTTAACATTGTTGGAAACATTGATAACAATGTTCAATATGACAACAATGTTCTTCATTGTTGGAAACATTGATAACAATGTTCAATATGACAACAATGTTCTTCATTGTTGGAGACTTTGATAACAAAGTTCTTCATTGTTGGGAACAATAATAACAATGCTCCATATTGTTGAATTGCTTTTTATTGTCCTGAAACTACGAAATTTTGGTTTTCGGCTTTTCTCAAACCCAAAGACATTGTCGAGAATTTCGTCTTTTATTAACCCATTGTTTTATTATTTCTGTGTTTAGGTGTTAGATTTATATTGTCGTATGATACAGTAGATACAGTAAAGTTGTGGAAAATAAGTTGTGGGCTGATGATTGATCATTTTATTTTACTTTTATAATTTTCTGCCCAAATATTTGACAATTTTTTCTTTTTTTCTTTTTTTTTCTTTGGGTATATTTGTTTATTTTAGGGTGATAAAGGTGATAAAGGTGAACGGGGTCTGACCACGACTTTGGATGGAAATGCTTTCCCTACGGGGTTCATCGAAGGGCCTCCGGGTCCACCAGGTCCACCTGGGCCTTCTGGACCTCCAGGAACAAAGGTCAGACAAAAAAATTATAATAGAAAAAGGCCTAAAAAGATAAAATAGAAGAAAATAAAATAAAATAGAATTGTAGTGGGCTATTGAACCGAGAAAACCAAATTATTACAGGGAGAGGTCGGAATTCCAGGACCTCCAGGAATAAATGGCGAGAAGGGAGAAAAGGGAGAGAGAGGGCGGAGAGGAAAAAGGGTAAAATATAGAAAAAAGATTGTACTATAAGTACTGTAGATTTCTTTATTTATTTATCTTGTTCTCTAGATTAAACACAGAAATAATCTTCCTTTGTTTACAACACACTCTGGTGACATTTGAAAAGTCAGTTTTGGCTTCTTTACATTGTTGGCAGTGTTTCCAACAATGCAGTATATTGTTGGCAGTGTTTCCAAAAATCAAAAACCTTGTTGGCAGTGTTTACAACAATTCAAAACATTGTTGGCAGTGTTTTCAACATGTAGAACATTGTTGGCAGTGTTTCTAAGAATGCTGGACATTGTTGGAAGTGTTTAATACAATCCAAAACATTGTTACAATGTTTTGTGATTGTCATTGCAGAACACTGTTGACAGTGGTTTTTCAACAATTCAGACCATTGTTGGCAGTGTTTTCTACAATCTAGAACATTGTTTCACTGTTTTCCAACAACTTAGAGAATTGTTGCACTGTTTTTCACCACAATATAGCATTGTTATCAATGTTAACAATGCACATCATTGTTTTCCAACAATCCAAAACTAAAATATCAATAATTTTACTGACTTTTCCAATGTATCCAATAAAAAAACAACGTTTGACTTTTTCTGTACTGTACTGTATACTGTACTTCGCTTTCATGTTTCGTGTGCCAACTATCAGGGTCCTTTGTGTCATTCGTGTGTCTTAATCATTAACCCCTTACTTAACTGTATTTAACCATCACCATCATCCTCCGTTAACAGCTTTAAAGCCTCACATTAACAGCCACACCTGGAGCCACCAATTGTGTTTTGTGTCGCTAAATCCTTTTAGGCCCTTGCGTCCCTGTCTTATCCCATGTGAAACGTCTTGTGTAAGTAACGTCTCTTTGTTTTTTCTACTTGGTCAAATTTGTGGATTCGACTTTTCTTTTTTCTCTCTCGACGATTCTTGTCTCGTCTTTAATTCAGATTTTCTTTTTTTTTCAAGGGTAAGGCGGGCGTTCCTGGTGGAGCTGCCGAAAGGGGTCCACCGGGTCCGGCCGGGATCAAGGGAGAACCGGGCGAGTCCGGTCTCAAGGGAGAGAAAGGAGAGCGAGGAGAGATGGGATTGCCTGGAATTCAGGTGAGGAGCATTTGAGAGTTTGAACCATGAGGAAATTTTCGATTTTAGAGGTGACCAAAAGGTACTTCCGGTTGTGTTTGGAGACTCGGAATTTTGGGGGCCGTTAGTCGGTCGTCTGTACTTTGAGTGTCTATAATTTCAAGAGTTCTGCTAAACCGGAAGTGGCCTTTTGGAATTTTCGAAACTGGGATTTCTCAAGGGGCAGAAATGCCACATTTTCGGTTGATCATGTGGAAATTTTCGATTTTAAATGTTCAAAAAGAGCACTTCCGGTCGAGTAAGGGACACGGAACTTTATGGATCGTCAGTCGGTCAAGTGTAGTTCCATTTTCTGAAATTTCAGGCGTTCTGCTAAACCGGAAATGATCTTTTTGAGCTTCCAAAATCAGGATGCTGAAGGGTTAAATCTCGAAATTGGGTTATCTATAGGGTCAAAATTTCCGATTTTGGAGGTGCAGAAAGGGCACTTCCAGTCGAGTTGGGGTCTCGGAAGTTTAGGGACCGTCAGTCGGTCATGTGTAGTTCCATTTTCTGAAGTTTTAAGCTTTCTGCCAAACCGAAAGTGGCATTTTCGAGCCTCTAAATGTACGATACTGAACATGAATTTGAATTCTTAGAGGGCAGAAATGAGAATTGTCACTTCCTGTTGAACAAGAACCAAAACACACGCACATAACTCAATTCGAGACCCCTCCCATCCCAACAGGAAGTAGCCATTTACCCCTCCAATTTGCACCACACTTTAAAAGCCAAACCTCAAACAACTTTCCCCTATGGGCAAAACCCCGAACTAATCTCAAAAGATCTCCCGAGATAACCCACTAAAAAAATCATTGAAAAATGCATTGAAAACCAAAACAATACACAATTACGTGTAAAAATAATCATTTTCACCATTTAACAAAACAAAAACAAAATCAAAAATCAAAATACCAAGAACAACAACAAAACAAAACATTTTTCCAACATTTAACCTCACAACCCAATAGTCCACTAAGTATTATCTCACAACCCAATTACACTTCAAGGAACTTCTAGTTTAAAAAAATAAATTTTACCTGTTTGAATGACAAATTAGGGTGAAGAAGGTCCAAGAGGAACTCCTGGATTGGATGGAATTCATGGTGAACTGGGACCACAAGGACCACCAGGTGTCCCAGTGAGTTATACAACTGTTTTGTGAATTTTTTTTGGTTTTATTTCATACAAATATATTTTTTGTTTAGGGTCACTTTGGGTCCAAAGGAGAAAAAGGTGACAGTGGAGAAATTGGTCCACCTGGGTTCATGGGTCCACCCGGAATGCCTGGTCCACCTGTGAGTCAAATTTTCATTTGTTTATAAAAAAAATTCTTTTGACCATAAAAAAATTCTAAAATTTTTTTTGACCAATTTTTTTTGATCATTTTTTGGCTAAATTTTATTTTGACCTAATTTTTGACCTAAAAAAATTTTTTTTTTTTACATTTTGTGACCAAACATAATTTTTTGACCATTGTTTTTACCACATTTATGATTTTACATTTTTTGACCAAAAAAAAATGTCTGAAAATTATTTTTTAACCAAAAACATTTCTTCTCTAGGGCCAGGAAGGCTTCAAAGGGGAAAAAGGAGATAAAGGCGACTCGGTAATTATATTTTTCCTCAATCACAAATCATTTACCACCATTTTCCTTTGTTTTATGCAAATAAAACAAAAAATCTTGGCAATTCCGCAAGTCGCAACATTTCTTTTACTTTCAAAAACGCATTGATTGCATGCTGGGGAACTTTGACGCATTTTTATTTTTTCTTTCATTTCATTTCATTTCATTTTCATCTCTTAATCATCTATCTCTGCATATTTTCCTTAGCATACTGGGGGAGGTCGAGTGGTTGTTAGAGTAAGTTTTGGCTCACTTTGCACCATCTTTTAGCTTTAAGTATAAAATTAACTCATTAACTGCAAATATCACCACCAGTCCATTCGGTGGCGCCACCCGGTGTCGGTTTTTGACACTAAAAACTCCTTTTATTCCTCTCTTTATTTAAAACCACCAAATTATAAATTATAAATTTTTTTAAAAAATCGAAATTTGCATTTAATGCAAGTTAATTAATTGAAAAAAATAGATATATAAAAATTTATTTACATATATATATTAAAAAAATATTTTTTTTGTTATTCATTTGCTTTATTTTTTTTTGTATCTTTTTCACTTTGTTGGCTTCGACACCCAGAAATTTAAAAACCTTAAACGATATCAGGTAATTTGATGAAATTTGTTGTTTTTTTTTTTAATTTGTTCAATTTTTTCTTTTGTTTTTTATTATAAAATACCCGTGCACAAATTTCTAAATTTTTATTTTCATTATTTTATAATATTAAATTATAAAAATTTATTTTTAAAAAATTTAAAAAAAGAAAAAATTAAAATTTTTATTTTTATTTCTGATAAATGTGAATTTTCCTCCCAAAAATCAACAAAAATTTCATTTTTTTGAATATATTTTATTTAAATTTCAGGGTGACAGTGCGGGAGAAGGAACTGGAGAAATAGTAAGAAAAAAATTTGAAATTTTTAAATTATTTTTCGTTTATTAATGATTATTTGTCAATTTTTACAGGTCATTGGTCCTCCAGGACCCCCAGGGCCACCGGTTAGTAATAAACTCGAAAATTAAGGTCAATTCCATTTGATTACACTCTTTAAAAAAAAAAAAAACAGGGTCCGAAAGGCTTACAAGGTCCACCGGGTATTAAAGGCGATCGTGGATTGGATGGACAGAAGGGAGAACCAGTGAGAGAAATTTTTTTTTTCAAAATTAATTTTTGAATTTATTTTGAATATTGTTTTGGGTCAAGGAAGATTATGGTCTGGATAAATCCAGAATATAATGTTGGTTATATCTTATCAAACTTTTTTATTTTTTTATTTTTTTATTTTTTGATATCTTTGAAGGAGTTTCTGAGTAATTCGAGTTTCCTTATCAGAAATCTTCTTCCATTTTGAAATGACGTCGTTTGCGTAATTTGATGCTAGGAGGTGTGGCCGATGTGTGGCAACCGCGAAAATTCTGACTTTCTAAAATTTAATCCGAAAATCGTCTGAAGTCACGTTAATCGACATTTTCAGACATATTAGCGATATATTTCGTAATTTCACCGAATTTCGCAAAAGTTTTCGATATTTTGCGATATTTATCGATATTCGAAATTTTGCGATATTTATCTATTCGAAATTTTGCGATATTTATCGATATTGTCAGATCTCCGATATATCGTGCATATCGGTGAAAATATCGATAAATATTGCGAAATGTCTGAAATTGAGATATTACGCGATATTTATGAAAATTTTTAATTTTTGTCGATATTTTCAGACATTTCGCGATTTTTATTCATATTTTCACCGATCTTCCCAAAATTTATCGATATTTTCATACATTTCGCAATTTTTTTTGATCTTTTCACCGATATTCACGCCATATTTCGGAAATATCGACGATATTTCCAGAACACTTCCCTCGATCCTTCAAATTACGCCCTCAAATCAACTTAAACCAACATTACGAGTTACGACAACGACGAAAAAATAATCTCACATGAATTAATTCAATTAGAAAAATTCCAAAAATAATTAATAATTAATAATTTAATTTAATAAAAAAATGTAAAACTATCTCATCCGAATTAATCTCACATATCTCTTACACGATAACATTTCCGGGAGTTTTTCACATCTTACATTTAAAATCTCGATAATTTTTTTTAAATTTAATTTTTTTAATTTTTTTCTTTCTTTTACTTCTCCGTTTCCTATTTAGGGTGAAAAAGGTGAAAAGGGAGATCAAGGACCCATGGGATTGCCGGTAGATTCATTCGTTAATAAAAATGAAATATATCGAGGGCATAAACTTCCTGTCGGTGATGTAATACAATTACTTTACATCGCCTCAATTGACAAGTTTTTGCCGCATTAAAGGGAAACTGCAGCTGCCATTTTGGAAAAAAAAAATTTTAAATTAAAATAATTGTTAAGGAAATATATTAGTTTGGTGTGGTTAAGTTTACGTGTTGCACAAGTTAAAAAATTCCCTCAAGGATTTGAAAAATTGCAGTTCTCAATTTGACTCATTTTTTTTTTTTTGCTTCCTTTTGGGAAATGACTTTATTTTTTTAAATTTATTTATTTTTGTGATTCACTGCTCTTTAACTGGCTTAGAGCCATAAAACAAGTTTAGTGTCTGGATTATTTTGAAGTTTAATTTATTACGGGAGGTTGTGAATCAAGAAATGACCCCTGGTGGCATTTATCATAAATAAATATTGGCAGAATTTTTTTTGTTGTTTTTGGTTGGTAAATTGGTAAATGTTTGTGGAACAGTACCAGATGGTGTTTCTGCATGTTTCATCACATGGAAATGATCCCCTGGTGTCATTTTTTAAAATTTAAAATCAACAAAAATTATTTTCATTAAAAAATGGAAAATAGTTATAAAAAACAATAACTTTTCATAATTTTTAACCAACTAAAATGATCCTTGGTGACAATTTTCATAAAAATTGTTTTAAAAAACCCACCAGGGAGTAATTTTTCATAAAAATGATCCCAGGTGACATTTTTCATAACAAAATTGTTAATCATATTTTGAAAAAAATAGTCATAAAAACCACCACCAGGGGACTCATCCCCATAAAAATAATCCCTGGTGACATTTTATTTAAAAAAAAAAATTTTTTAAATCATTTTGTAAATAATTAATTATAAAAACCACCATCAGGGAATAATTTCATAAAAATGATCCCTGGTGACAGTTTTAACAATTAAATTAAACATCAAAAAATCATTTTCCATCATTTCCATTAAAAAAAAATAAAAAACCTGAAAAAAACCACCACCAGGGAGTATTTCCCTTCCATATGTCCATTTCCATCATTCACAACCACCAAACAAAAGATAGGAAATGCAAATCCCCTGACCCACACCACCTCACCTTTAATATTTCCTACACAATTAAAAAAAGGCAGCTGCAAAACCCTCTATTGACAAACACTATAATCACCCAACCATTAAACAAACCTTCAACCATTTCAGGGTCCTATGGGTATCAGAGGAGAGCTTGGAAAGCCTGGAGAACCAGGAAAACCAGGTGTGCTGGTAAGGTTTAGGGTAAAAACCACTAAAAAAAAATAATAAAAATCACAACCCTGAAAATTACTAACAAATTTCAATTTTTTCCAGTTTTATAATAAAAATTCACAATTTTTTTTTATAAAAACAACAAACAAAAAGTGATTTACAGTTCTCTGATACTTGGCACAAATCTTTCACTGACTTTTCTAACTTTTTTATTTCCTCTTAAAAATTCAGCCTAAACTGAATTAGATCAAATTTAATCAATTTTTGTATAAACTTATAAACTCTTATTATTTTTTTTTCTATATATGAAACAGGGGCCACCAGGATTGGATGGCATTAAGGTAAGATATATATTTAAAAAAATTTGCTCTGGTTCTTGACCTTAAATGACAATTAATTTAATTGATTTGCAATTATCAATTTCAATGTCTAATTTTCTTGAAATTAAAATTGGGAGAAAAAAAATGTTTTTGTTGCCCAGCGGGGTTTATTTTTCAAGAGGTTAAAATTGCATGTGGTTTAAAGGTTTTGAAAAATCGACTAATTACAGGGTGCGAGAGGAGAGGCAGGAAGAAAAGGTGACCGAGGAGAACCAGGTCTTCCAGTATGTATTTCTCTTTTCAATTTATTATTATTTTATTTTTTTTGTTTTTTGGGTGATTTGTCTTTTTCATTGAAAAAAATTGAATTGTTTTCAGGGCACAGACGGCATACCGGGGGCAGAGGTAGGATCATCAATTGTTGATTTTATAGAACTTGAAGGGCAAAAGGATTATTTTTTTTCAAGTTGATTTTTCTGAGTCTGGTGAAATGTTCTTGCGTAGATTACCCACAATGCACCATTGTGTGAACATAAGTGTGAATCTAGATTTAAAATTTGGTCTTGGAAGGATTGTTTTGTATTGTTGCATCTGGTGATTGTTGAACGGTGGTATCAACAATGTGAAAGTTGAGATGTGATTTGATTTACAACATGCATTTTAAACAGGTTGAAATTATTGTCTTTAGGGTTGACAACAATGGTGAGTTGTTGTTACTTGAGGCCATTTACAACAATGGTTTCTTTGGAAATTAAAAATTGGGTTCCCATTCAACAATGATAGCATTGTTGCAACAATATAAACGCTGGGTCTTGTAACAATTGTGACCCATTATGAAACAGCTCATACAATCTAAAGATAAGTTGCAATTGTTGTTTTTGCCTCTAGAGTTGGCAATAATGACTTGTTCTTATGCCAGACAATGTGGTGCCTAAAATGGCTTTTTTTTTTTACTAGGACTATCACTGCAAAGAATATTGGATTTGTTGAAATAAAATGTGAAGTTTGTGGAAAATTTGATGTAAATTCAAACATTTCCACAAGAAAATGCCAAATTTCACATTACAATTCATTTTATTTTTGGAAATCTAATTTTTTGGCAGCGTATCTCATCGTTGAATTATAAATTTGGTTCCCACCATCCAACGACGACATTAGACTCGATGCAAACATTTTGCCACAGGAAATTGTTGCATTAGCCCATTGATGAACGGTCTAAAACCAACAATTTAGTCTGCTTAATAACATCGACTCACGCAACAACTCGATCCCTCAAAAATGAAAAAAATTATAATGACTCCCAAGACCGGCTTTAGCGGCAGCACTGATTCATACAGCCATAAATAAGGGTGTATCTTAAGACATCAAAAGTGTATATTGTTAATATAAGACACATATGTATCTATTGTTTAAGACACTGATAGGTGCCAATTGTTTATTTGAGACACTGTTATAAGCGCCTATTGTTTATTCAAGACACTTGTAGGTGTCTATTGTTTATTTAAGTCACTTATTGGTGCCTATTGTTTATTTAAGAGGCTTATAGGTGCCTATTGAAAGCATTTATGACAGTTTTGGTTTCTATTGGAAGCATTTAAGACAGTTTTGATGTCTAATAATAAGTCACTGCGTAGTGTCTTAAATAACGGTACACTTTTATTTACGGTGCAGCTTAAGACTTGCAAAATATTGCTTGGATTCATTTGATTTACAACATTCAATTCCAATCACATTTCAACTACAAGTATAATCCTTCCTCAGAAAACCTCTAAATTTCAAATTTCCTCACCAGATTCCACCAACCATAAAAAAAAAATCAAAACAACTTGAAAAACCTGTTTTTTTGCCCTTTAAGATACAATAGGAAAAACAAAACCCAACATTTAAAAGAAAGGACACATTTAAAAAAAAGAAAATAATAATAATAAAAAAAAAGGCAGCAAATCCCTGCATGGCTTGTGCACGGCTTTTCTTACACGGTCCTTTCCCATCATACCATAAGACTAACAGGCCCACAAAGCCTCAAAAAAGGTCTCTCTGAATATTTCAGGGCATTGTGGGCGAAAAAGGATCCAAAGGAGAGCCGGTGAGTGCTTTTTCCACGCATGACCAAAAACCCAACCCAGCAATCCTCAAAGCTTTAATAAAACAACTCACAAAATCACAACCCCATTGCTTCAAAACTGCATCCCAATTGGCTAACACTTATTAAAAAGAAACCCCCCTGGCATGTAATTGCATTTGATTAACACTAAAAATAAAATCTAAACTTATCATTAGCAAGCAGTTTTCAATCTCTCATTAGGGACCACCCGGAAAAAGGGGGCGTAAAGGTGCACGTGGGGAAAAAGGAGAACAGGTGAGTTTTCGCAAAACAAGTTTACGCTATCGAATAAGATTTTTCTCATTAAAACCAGAAGAATCAACAAGTTCTTTTGATTTTAATTTTTTTTGTTCTTTCTTTTTCCTTTTTTTATTTTGGCAACTAATTAACTGGAATGATAATGAAGGGAGTACCAGGATTAGATGCTCCTTGTCCTTTGGGACCCGACGGTATGCCTTTTCCTGGATGTGGCTGGAGACCGCCTTCGCAGGTAAAAGAAGAAATCTCGTGTAATTTTCAAGTTAATTAAAAGGGGTCGTGGTGGAATTGATGTTCTTTGAGAGAAATGGTTCCTAGAAGAGTGTTTGGTGGATTTTAATTACGCTATCTCATGGATCACCGGATTTTCTAGATTCTGACAGCGATGTCTGCGCTATGTTTACATGGAGTTTTTTGAGGATTATTCTGTAAAATAACAATGAACAAAAACATGATACTCTTCAAAAAATACTGTCATGCAGAGAAAAGCAGGCCTGTATGCTTGCAAGCTACATTTTATTTGATTGTACAATTGTTTTATACATATAGGTTGCTTAGTTAATTCAACAATACTTCTGATGTTTGAACTGCATTGATTCAGATGTCTAGATCAAAACTCAATGATGATCAATTTATTTTTAATTTGCTTCACGATTTTTCTTTAATGGGACAAGATCAATAGAGAATAGCAGTATAAGGTGTTTAGTCATCAGCTGTAATTTCTCAATAACCAATGAACATTGCATAGTCTTGTGACATCACTTCATGGCTTGTACTGTGCCTGCAATATATCAGACATTAAAATTACAGCTCACAATTGGGATGACTAGATCTTAAATCATGATTCTCTATTGACCTTGGCATTTCATACCTTTTACAATAGCTATATCAACAATTCTGTCAACATAATAATAGCTGCATTCAATCAGAAAAATGTGTCTTATTGCTTTTGACGTCATTACTTCTCTCATTAACAGTGAAGTCAGAAATCACTTGTACTTTTCAGATTGAATGCAGCTAATCTAGCATTCAATCTTGAGAAGTCAATATTACTTCTACTTAAATGACTTCTATAATTGATTTTCAGAAGTCATTTCTAATTGAACATCATTATAACTGAGTGTTGAATGTGTGCAAAGCAAACTTTACCAGAGTTCCAGTTAAAACATGACTGCTTAGAAACAGCACAATGCACATGTGCACCACACACAAGTCACTTCTAAAGGTCAAACAAGTTATTCGAAAATGACTTGTACTTCTTTCATTTTTTTACTTGTCTAAAAATTATTTCTAACACAAATTAGTTGCGTTTAATCTTGAGAAGTAGAAGTGACTTGTGTCACTTTTGACGTTACTACTTCTCACCTTACTATATTAATGAGAAGTTGTGACAAAAGTCACTTCCTCTTCTCAAGATTGAATGCAACTATTGTCATATCCAGTTTTTATATGTGAAAGAAGTGAGAAGTCAAATTGACTTCTCAAAATTGAATGCAGCGGATTTGTCACGGAAGTGTTTGTTCTACATCATGACTCTGCTGCATCCAACAAACATTACTTCCACACAAGAAAGCCAATAAACAAAAGCCTTCAAACAGCTATGATCATGACTCCTGATGATTCTCATGAAAACTCATTCAATTCCTTGATAAATGAACCATTCTGACTTCTGTAAACTTTAGCAAAAATCACTCATGTGAATTCACCTTACAGCAAAATTTCCCAGAATCCAAGTAATCAAATGTCATTACACCTCTAAAAGAATATCAATCACAATCAATAATCTGTAATGATACATATTTTCCTTGTTGCTATTTTCATCATTTATTACTAATCAGATAATAATTCGATCACCTCATCTCCCATTATCACTAATGATTAAATTGATTACATTTTCAACAGAAATGAATCCATCCAAGGCCTGAACAAAATTGAGTCCTCAACTTTTTCTCTTGGCATTTTCTCAAAGATCCGGGAGATTCTTTTATCTTTTTACTATTGGAAAAACATTTGGCCAGATGGGTGTAATGTTTGTTAGATCTTCTAAGCTTATTGATTTACTGACTTCACAAATCATAAACTAGAGTCAGATGTGCAATTGGCCATCCTGCTTGATAAAATCCCTAGTGATTAATTTGATTGAAGCAGTTTGTTTCAAGCAAATCAAAAGTGTTTCACTGAAAATTATGTTTTAATCAAATTAAATTGGTTGATTGCATTTTTCCCATTAAATTTGTGAGGCTTTATCTGTCAAGACATTGAATTTTAATTATCAAAATTGTTAATTTCCACCTGAAATAACAAGCCAATCAATTTTGTTTTTCATATATACGTATTTCTTATCCAAATTGATAAGGAGAAAGCAAGGTTTCAGTTTCAGTTGATAAGAATTATTTGGTTTATAATTTCAAAGTTTGTGGAAAGAAATTTTTTGATGGCCTGGAAGGGAAAAAACAGTTTTATAAATTTCATTTTATCTCTCTACCAGCATCATTTAAGACATTGTGAAATTACTTTTGGTTTGTGACTGCGCATGCCCCAATGTTGTTTGGTCTGAGACATATTTTATGTTAACGTTGTTTTTTACTAATAAGAAATGCAGAAAACAAAATTTAGATTTCAGTTCACTTGTTAATCACAACTGGACTGGAATGTGTAGAATTAGGTACCCCCTGGTGTTGATTACCCGTGTTTATTCAATGAATAGTGAGTGGGGTAGGGCCAGTTTAGCACTATTGGAATAAATACAGTAGCTACATTCTCTCTAACAAGTGACCCGATATTTATGAAAATCTTATCCCAAAAATCTTTCAAAATCTTATAAAAAATCAGATTTTAAAACCTAGTTCCTGAATGTTGTCCCCTTGGACTCCAAGCACTTGTGATGTCATAGAAACAATGACAACATTTCATTCTTATTTCACCATTTGATTATGGCCAACCCACCATTGGGTTCAGCTTTGTCAGCAACAAGATTCACCAATCAGAATCAAGGAATGATTGACTTTCTCCAACATTTACGTAAAATGTGAAAAACAAGGTCTGAAATAGAGTGACTAAGTCACTTGGCAACACGGAATAAACAACTTAACTTATCTTTATAAAAATGGATAAAGTTCATTAAGCTGTAGATAAAATTAGCAGCCGATAGTGGAACCAGTTAAATATCGTAACAACAAACTTATTGACAAGTTCATCGAGTTTATCTAGAATGTTCGAAAGAAAAAATGGAAAAATGCTTTATCAGGGGATTGATTTAAAACTGACTACAGCTAATCTAAAAATAACTTTTGCAATTAACTTTTCTACTTTTCTGCAAATTAAACAATTTACTAACAAAATGTTCTCTCGTTTCCTATCTCAGGGAGTTCAGCCCCCATCTCCTACTCAGGGTTTTCCTTTACCACCACTAGTGGATCCGGATCCAGAAGAGTTTGATCATGACCGTAGTTATGATCACGGTTATGACCACGATCACGGTTATGACCATGATCATGGTTATGACCAAGAAGAGCCAGAGGAACCTGATTTTGATTTTGAAGAAGTTTAATTAACCTAGATGTTGGGCAAAAATACTAAAAAGTGAGTGAGTTGCTAAAAATTCACACCAGATGGTAGTGTGGGAGTTGTGATGTCACAAAAGGAAGTCTCATCAACTCCCATATTACCCCAGTGTGCTCTGGATCATGAATTACACATTTTCCAAAATTAAATTATTAAAACTCATATTTTTGTTCATTCTACGGATTAGTTTCGACCTCACTAGAGGCCATCTTCAAAAATTTTTAAGATCCAGAGTGCACCGCATAATTCTAGTTTAAGCCTTCTTTCTCCCATGCTGCAATCCACTAATAATCTTTCATCATATCAAAAACTCACTCATTTAGAACAATCAACTGATAAATTTGGATTTGAAACTGGTCTGACATCAGTCTAGCCTAAAAAAAATTCAATTACATCATTCTTTTCACTTTGATTACGTCATTGCCATTAACATGAATTCTTGCTATTAATTACAGTTGATGGACTTTGTAATCTTGTCTGCTCAGGTTTAACTTTTACTTCTTTCAGAATATCTTAATATTTGTTGATCCATAAAACATTATTATGATGTCATAAGTTTATTTGAGAATTAAAGTCACACTCTTGAAACACCCCTCAATGGGTGTCTTCAAGGATGTCCTGTGGCATGGGGTGATTTGTGGGATGAACAAGAGTTCCTGTCAATGAAACACAGTAATTCCTTTTCACAGAAATTGACATAAAGTTTCCTACAACTGTGGAAATGGGTTTTCCTTATAGCAGGAATTTTTATGAAATGAATTCATCATGTGATAACAGATATTTTCCCCCTGGCTTTTATAGATTTTCAAATAAATTTTTACAAGGATCCGTTACTAAAGAATTAAGGGGTTTACACACACTGTGGTCATTGTCAGTGTATAAATGATTGAAATAACATAAAATTTTAAAGATTGCACAATATTCCAATATTTATGAGCCAGCAGTAATGATCAATACTCTTAAATTTTATACCATTTTGTGATAATCAGAGTTGGGAAGAATAAATTTCACCATTTACTACTTGCACAAGTGTAAACATCTAGATAGGTGAAATATAGATTCCACTTATCTGGAAATGTTTCGTATGTAAACATGTGACTCCAGAGGATTTCTCTAATCTAATAATGTGCTGGCAAAAGGTAGACATTTCCAACCATGTGCAAGATACATGGGCATGAGACATGTTAAATCAATGAGCCCATGTACAAACGATAAAAATAATGAAATTAATGGCTTTATGACCACATAAAAAATAGTAAAGAATGGAATTTTACATTTTAGTTGAAAATCAATGTGGAATTTTTATTATCTTACATATTCTTTCAAAATATAAATTTCTGGCAACAATTCAAGTTCAAGAGTTCTTAGGTATTGCTGAAACAACATTTCACAGCATATTACCATGTAATTTATCTCCTACACCACTTCATTTGTAAACATTATTGAATTTACTGAATTCAAGACGTTTGTTTTTCAAAATTTTATGTTTCCGAAAGCGAAATGCTAGTATCTGGTTTTCAATTCCATAAACTCCCATCACCCCAAGTTGACAGTATCAACCAAACCCTCCCCTTGTCTCTTAGGTAACTCCAAAATACATTTCCCAAAAACTCAATAACACAAATCTAAATTTCAAAAACGCAGTCCCAAACAGGAAGTCCATTATGAAGTCCTCGAATCGATAAGTTGCAAACTTCAAACATCAAATTTGCTATGACATTTTCCACTCCAATATCATTATTAGATTATTTTTACCTTCCAACAGTTCATAGTCTATTTTAAATTGAAAAAAAAAATGAAATGTATAACAAAAGGCAAATTTCTGACAGATGATTGATCAACTACAGCCATTTCCCATCTCTGGATGGAGTCTTCACTGTTGCCCTAAACATTACATTTGCATATTGTGCAATTGATTTTGACCTACACTTCATGCAACACTGGAATAAATGCATTTAAATGCAAATTACAATTGCTGCATGGTTAATTAAGCGTGCAACTCAATTTGATTTTATCATATGCTGGAAACTTTGCATTTTATTTATCGAGTTTATTTATTTTTCATGTGTCCAAAAGTAATTTTGAATTTATAACTGGTCAGCTGCCAGTTCGACTCGTCTTATTGATCAATGACCCGTGTCATGGCAACATTAGTGGAACCCGTTATTATGACGAGTGAGAGTTGCAGCGATGTGACAAATTTTCGACACGTGAGCACCTCCCTCCATGTACAAGGAATTTCCTTTTATTCTGAAAATTTGCTGACACGAAATTGCTCGTCACTCGTCACACTCATGTTTACCGAGGTGCACATGGTAACAAGGCGAAGACGAATCAACTGGCAGAAAATTCTGCTAAATCAAGGACTTTTAGGTTCTTTTTGCGTGATCGTATAGTGGTCAGTACATTGCGTTGTAACGAAAAGAAATTTAATTCCAAAAAGAGCATCTGTATGGATTTCCATCCGGTACAATCCCCTCACTTTAAACAAAAGCAATCAAATTTTAAGTTCCTAATAAAACTTAATTGAAATCCTTTAAATATTTAAATACCTAAGCATAGCAACAACAGATCAATTTTTCTTTTACAACCAAGTGTTAAATGCAAACAAAACGTCATAATCTCATGTTACACAGTTATTGATAAAACTTTCTGGTTCACTGACTGCTCTTGTCCTTGTGCTTCTTTGCCAACTCATA
Organism: Geophilus flavus; assembly: GCA_034695885.1. Taxonomy (NCBI): domain Eukaryota; kingdom Metazoa; phylum Arthropoda; class Chilopoda; order Geophilomorpha; family Geophilidae; genus Geophilus; species Geophilus flavus. The sequence goes on from JAQFZO010000050.1 coordinate 30,031, forward strand.
TTTTCCTTTTCAAAAAAAGAAAGGAAAAAAAACTGCAAACATTATCTCGCCCACATTATCAAAGCCACATAAATAAACACAAAAAGCATAAAAATAGCAATTCTACACACACAATTGACACAATAATTGAAAATTCTATAAACTTCCCATCAATAAATCTCTTAATTAGAGATTTTGCATTTTCTCATGCGAGAAATTTATATTACGAAATGATATAAAATTACGAAACATCTTATAATTTATTTCACGTTCCTTTTCAGGAACCGACATCTAATCAATCGTCATTTCTCTGGGATAAATAATTTCTTGTACATAATTGTACTTACCAGTCCATCCCGAGGTTCATCGAGATTACCCATGACAACAAGAGGTGGCAACGTCTCCATGAAAACCAACCAGTCACTTCTTATTACTGTAAAGAAAGAAGATTACTGAATGATTTATCCATGGCCTGACTTCATCTCTTAAAATATAAATAGATTTTAACGACATTAGGCCTATAATTTCACTTTCGCATAGTTTTCATCTAAATTACATTTTACATGGCCTACAAGACATTTTTTTAAAAATAAAAAAATAAAAGGTGTGGTAAGACAAAATACGAAAGGAAAAAAATATAGAAATTTTCAATTAGTGTATAAAAATACCAAAAAAAAAAATTATTATTATTATGTAAGGTGTAAATTTGTTTTTAATAACGAAAAAAAATGTACTGTAGTTTTTGGTTCCTATTTTTTGAGATTTCTAGTTCTTGTTTTTACATTACATGAAAACAAGGCATCATTTAGTACAAGAACCGTCAATATATTCGTAAAATTTGATATGAATATCGACTTTCTAACCGTGTTTTTTATTTCCATGTTTCTGCAACAATAATAAAAAGCAGCCATTTTGAACGAAGTACGGAAGTAAATGAGTGCCAACCAATTTTTTTACTCACTGCTCATGTTTGATATCAAAGTCTAGCCCCAGTTTTTTCTTTTTATGTTTTTTCTTTTGTTATTTTTTAATATTGTAACATTAAAATTAATATATGAATAGCTCATTTATATATACAAAAATTATATATATAAATATATATATAAATATAAGCCGTAGTTTTTAAATTCCAAACGATAATACTCGCTTTTACTGTGCATTTTCGTCAATGTTCCGACATTAAAATATGGAAAAAATTATAAAATATTAAAAAAAAAAAAAAACTCCATCCAAGTGTTATTATTTAAAAAAATGTAGAATTCGAGACTTTTATGTTCTAATAAGAATAAGAAACGCCCATAATGATAAAAACAAATGTAATTATATCAAAATATGATAATTAAAAGAAAAATAGGACTCCATCTCGTGTTTCCTTCATTTAAATAAATTACAGATAAATAAATAAAAAATGATTCATCCAGAAAAAATTCTCTATAAATTTATACCACATGCGATTCGAGGAGAAAAAATATTTTCATTCAGTAAATATTTTTTTTTCTTATTTAAACACCTGGTTAATATAAAATTAAATTCCTAGAAATTTAATTTTATAAATTAATCAAATTAAAAATGAAAAAAAAAATATGTTTTCACTAATATATATATTTTTTCTTATTTAAATCTTGAAAAATTAATCAAATTAAAAATTTGAGCAAAAAAAAATATTTCTTTTCCTGCATCTTTATCTTAGAAATATCGGAAGTAAAAATAAACAGGCAACAAAACCCAAGCAATAAACAAACCAGGGAGATAAACATCTGGCCCTCCATCTAAATTGGCCTAACATAAAATGAAAACATCATTTAAAACTTTAACTTCCCAACCAACCCAACCTCAGGAGAAACCAATTTAAATTTACATCTATTTATAATAACAAACTCCAACAACATTCAAAAAAATTTTTTTTTTCCAGAGAATGAAAAAACCGAATAAAACTGATATTCCGGGATAATGAACTCACTCGAGGAAAAAAAAATTTTTTTCTATTCGAACATCAATCGAACGAGGAAAATAAGTGAAAAGTGTTCACAAGGTTAAATGAAACGATAAGCGCAACCGCAGCAGGAGCTAAATGGATCGTGTTTAATCAAGTACGAATCCGTCGTATAATCAGCTGCATTGACCTCGATTCGACAACGAAACAATAAATAGCTATTTATCGAGGAAGAAAACACGAGAATTAGTCACATCTTATACATCTATCTGCCATGACATGTAACACCCGAATGATGAAATAAAACCGAATGCTTATTCAACTCGATTACCCAGGTTGAAATTTCATCAGCAATCCTGTAACACGGCGCTAAAATTGCGTGGTTTTTTCCATTTTCTTTCCTTATTTTTCTTCCTACACAATAAAAAGTAATAAAAAATGAATAAAATAAACCTGTTAACCAATTTTCACCTCTTCCTGCATTTTTTTTATCATTTTTTTTGCGAGTCACAGTCGGTTAAAAACAGCGAGATTGATATTTCCTTGTGAATCTTTCAACTGTTTTAACCAACTGTGACCTATAAATGAACTTCCTTTATTTTCTACTGTGGTTTTGCAGGTTTGGGAAGTCGAAATTGAGGGAGACACACCTGACAAGACTCGATGAATAAGGGTCAGTGTCTACGTGCAGCTCGACGCGTTTACGTTTTCCAGGGAGTTTCCTCCCTTTACTCGCTCGTACAAGGTCGAAGGGAGAGCGAACGTGATTTTTTTCCACACGATACATCCACTTTTTATCCAGTTCGTTATTATTTGCACCGTTTTTTTCACTGAAAAAATATTCATGAAAAAAAAATGTTATTAATTGATGCATCAAAAACACAAAGGATTTTTTTATATTTATATTTCCTTCCCTAGGTAACGAGTTATTTATTTGAAAAATCGATTTGGGAAGTTTTTTTTATGGTTTAATTTATTTCTGTTGGTTTTTTCCGTGTTTTTTTTTAAAGAAAAAATAAAAAAAATAAATGACAATGCATAAGACTTGTAACTTGTTGTGCCACTTTAATTTGACATTTATCATTAGGGGGACGTTTAAGGTCAGAATTGTGCCGAGAAACAATTTATCTGCGTTGGTGACGTTCAGAATTGAATATTCCATCGACTGATAATGATATAGATTGTCACGATTAAGATTATCATTTTTTTCTCGTAATTTTTCTTATTTATACGAGTTTTTCGGTTTTCCTCGTTTGGGTCGGAACATTTTTATTTTTTTTTAATTCTTTTTTCTTTCAAACCTAATCTTACCAAGATGATGTTTTGCCATCCTTAAACATGTCTTAAATTAAACTTTACAGAAAAAACTGTGTTAGAACTTGTACTCGAATGACGTCCTTCATTTTTTTTTTAAATCAACATCTGGTCGGAAGTGTCGCGAAAATCCGATGTCTGACACGACGGACAAAGACGGAAAAATTTTATTAAAAACAAATCAACCAACAAATTTCCAACGTAAAACAGTTAATCAACATCCCCAGAAGCCGAATATTTGCTCCATTAACACCGATAATCCATCAAACCTTTAAAAAACAGCAAATTTTCGTCTCTATTTTCGTATCACATTTTCCCCTTACGGTAACCTCGCAATAACCTCACTCGAAGGTGCTACACGCCCATTGGCCGGGGCAGTTGCTAAGCGCGAGTATCGCTCCGTGATTGGCCGATTCCGTGAGGCGATGTTTAATAGGAAGATACGGACCCAATGGGTCGTGCTTCGAATCAGCTGTTGGTATATTGAAAAGAGCAGGTTTCGTTCTTATCTGTCCGAGTGAAATTCATGTGGAAGACACTTCGGTTGCTAGTCAGAGTTGGCAAACAAAAGTCAACGGCTGACAACTTGCAAAGCAACGGATCGTACACGACATTGGTTCGAATACAAGTAGAAAAAACGCCGGAACACTGCATAATGAACGGAAAAATGGATAACTGGACCAACAGTCGCGAAGTGGGATTCCTCTCGAGCGTACAGAAAATGATGAGCAAACTCGGGGATATATTGCAACAACAAAAGACATCGACTAAATGCAACACTAATAATTCCCCGATTGAAATGGCCATCGATCCTGTCGAATTATGGTCCACGACTGGCGGCAGCACACTCAATTTAGGTATGAAAATTTTATAGAAATTCAAATTTTTTGATTTAAAAAAAAAAAAAATTGAAATAATTGAAAACAAATAAAAATTCGAATTTTCCTTTGAAGCAAAACATTATTTCATTAAAATACGAATTTTTTCCGTTGTAAAATAATTATTTCATGAATATTCGAATTTTTTAATTTTTTTCAAAAAAAAATAGAAAAAATTGAAAAAAAAAAATTATTTTATGGACATTCGAATTCTTCCTTTGGGAAAAATAATTATTTTATGAAAATTGGAATTTTTTCTTTGGGGAAAAAAAATTATTTCTTGAAAATTGGAATTTTTTCCTAAAACAATTCGAATTTTAAATTTTTTCAAAAATAAAATGGAAAAAACGGAAGAGAAAAAATTATTTTATGAAAATTCGAATTTTCCATTATAAAAAAAAAAAAAATTTAAAAAAATTAATAAAATTTTTTTATTGAAAATTTAGACTCTCCATCATCGATATGGGACGGTAGCGACGAAGACAGCCCTGAGGTGTTGCATTTATCGCGTTTAATCGAATGCACCTTACGAGAGGCGAAGGATGGAACCTTGAGTTGTGGCGAAGTTCTTTTACCGGCCGAATTGACCTCCCGTGTGGCTCGTCAGGCGTTCCTCTTAGCTGAGAACGAACCCTGCGGCCTGCGAGGCTGCGTCCTTCTCGTAAATTACCATCAAGATCCTTCGTCGCCCACGTCGCAGCCTCGACGCATTGGAACCGTACAGTACGATCCAACCACAGTCGCAACTTTCCAGCTCGTTTTGACCCTCACAAAGGACTTGAACACTTGGACCAATCTTCGCCATTTCTTGCCTTTCAAAGCGTGTTTGAAGAAACGAGGCAAAACCAACAACACCATCATAGTCAGTCCGACGTATACGTTAGTTAAGAAAAAACTCTACCGGTCGCGGCAAGAATGAATTTACTGAAAAATGGAGAAAATCTGATGCAACTAAGGAAAAAAAGTTAAAAAAAACTACCACATATTTTTTAAAATTGCATTTTTTTCACTTCTTTATAGTTCATAGAACAAATAATATTAATTATTAATAGTTAAGTGTTTAAGAAAATGTTTAAAACTTCTAAACTTTAAAAAAAAATTTAAAAAAATATTTTTCTCGTAGAATCTTTGTGATTTTCGTTATTTTTTCCAATAACGGAAAATTATAGAGTTGTTGTAAGTATTTAATTATAATTTTTTTAAAATGGGAAAAAATATTTTTCTGATATGTACAAAAAAAAAAAAATTGTAGGGTTTTAAATGTCTCAACTCTTTCCCATGAGAGCAATGACCTGAGTTTGCTGGAAGTTTGCCCCGATCGAGGGAAACGTACAGTAACTTTTACGATAATCATTACAAAGAAAAAATATATTATACAAAAAAAATTTAGTAAAAAAAAAAAATATGAAAAAAAAACTGTGATTTATCTTTTTTTCCTTTTTTCCAAGTTAACAGTATTTTTTTTTTTTTAAGTTGAATACTGTCGATCCGTTTTTTATATAGGATCAAATTTGTAGTTATTTTTTTCATTTTTTGTTACTTCTAGTCATTTGTTAGTATCGTATGGTATGATTGATAACGGATGTTGAATGTTGTGATCAAATTTGAAATACTCATCAACGTTTTAGTTGAGTTTTCATTTCTTTTTTTTTCTTGTACAGTTTTGTCATTTTTTTTGTACCGTGCACGTGTATTGAATTTTTTTAAAGATTTTTTTCATTTAAAGAAAATATTAAAAAAAAAATAATAAAATAAAACTTTAAAATAAAAAAATTGTTTCGTTTTTTAAAATTTTTTTTATTAATTAAAAAATTAAAAATAACATCACTTCCGTACTGGATACAAGGTAAGGTATTGATTTAACGAGGAATTAAAAATTTTTTAATTTTTCTTTTTTAAAAAAAATAATAATAATAATAGTAAATAAAATTGTAAATAAGTGATAAAATGAGGGATTAATGGTTGATTTTTAATTTTTCCATCCTGCTTGATAAATTATTTCGTTTGTCACCGGAATCGAGTGTGTTCGATCTGTATCGTCGGATTATTTCGAGGCCCGGTTTGGATCCCAACGCTTCGAGTGCGATTTCCAGGTTGTCAAGGCTCTAAGTTGTAGAAAAAAAAAATGAGTAAAAAAATCAAATTAAAATTCCAAATAAGGACGAAATTAGTGTTTCGCCTTGGATTTTATTAATCTATAAACAAACTTACGTCCAGTTCGTTCAAGAGCGATGCGGTCGGACTCGCTGATTTCCTTAATTTCTCGATTAATTCGTCACGGCCTAAACACATGATTAGTTTGGTCCAGTCTTTTTCTCCCTGTGGGTCGAGTAATTCGCCCAATGATGTAGTAGTTTCCTCGTCTACGATGCTCATTTCACCTGGAATTAAAGTTTTATAAATAAAAAACTCTTTTAAAATTATTAAATGAAATTTACTTTTTGATAAACACAATCCCGAATCGACGTTTTCTCTTCGGCGAATCGGATAATGATCTTCAATTTCATCCAAACCACTCAATCCCATGCCTGAATCTTCGTCTAATACCTTTTCCATACGTTTTACGACAAATTCGTCACCTACGAACAAATTACGAATAAAAAATGTAACAAAATATTTTTATTATTATTTTTTTTGTTATTATTACTTTTTGGTGGAGAATTTCCCGAACGATACGACTCGCCTATTCCCGAATCGGGTCCTGTATTCAATTCCTCGATTTTACTTCCAACGGACTCCAGTTCGACTACTGGTGGTGGTGGCAGAGTACGGTGTAAAATTGCCAAAATCTATAAAGAATATTTTGTAATAAATTTTTTTATTTTTATCAAAATTATTTTATTAATTACCCTTTCGTTATCTTTGGCCAAGTCAAAACAATTCATGCATTTGACCGATTCGGACGAATCTTCGGCATCGGCGGGCGAAGCGACGTCGTCAACGGCCAAGTCGTCGTCAGACGTATCCGGTGAAAAAGTTTGCTCGTCGCACTGAACGTATGGATCGGTGTCCGCATTCATCAACACCATGACCATTTCTTCCGATTCGATGAGAACCGCCATGTGCAACGCAGATCGTCCGTTATACATTTTCATATCACCGTCCGCATCCTTAGAAAAAAATAATAATCGATGTTTAGAAAAAAATTTGATTTAACTAAATCGACGAATAAATTTCTCACTTCTTTCAACAGATATTCCATCATTGGAATGTTCATATCTTGCACGGCGATGTGAAGCGCAGTTCGACCGGCGGTTCCATCTTGAAAGTCCACCGATGCACCGGAATGAAGCAAGTTTGTAGCACATTTGATCGAATTGTTCAAAACAGCCAAATGCAAAGGAGTAAATCCTAAAAAAAATTTTAAAAAATTGAAAAATTGAATTATTTAGATTGAATTAAATTTACCGTCGTGATTTGTCAAATCGAGGTTCGATTTGGTTTTCAACAACTCCCGTAAAATGAGAACTTGATCGTTTTGCACGGCCAGATGAATCGCAGTATTTCCTCGTTTATCGTGAATGTTCGGTTCTGCGCCGTTTTCGAGTAAACATTTAACAAATTTAATATCGCCGTTACAAATTGCGATGTGTAACGGAGTTTGTTTTAAGTTATTTAATGCGTTGATGATTTCGTCGTGAGTCTTTTGTGTGCATAATTTTACCGTTTCCAACAGGACCTTCAACGCACCCAACTTCGAATGAATCACGGCCAAATGAATAGCACTGAAAAAAAAATTATACACATGTCAAAAATTTTTGAAAAAGATGAACCAAAACTAGTCATACTTGTCGCCATTCTGATCGATGTACGTCATCAATTCCACCATTGGTCTCAAAATCGATTTTATATCGTCAGAACGAGCATAATCCAACAGGGAATTGGCAACTTTCACCGCCAGGCGATACGCTAAATTTTGATCTCTAATGTCACGATTTGCCATCATTTTTGTTTTCTTCTCAAATTCGAATTTCTTCGAATCGGGAAAAATCGATCCATCAGGAACAACGTCTTCCACACCGTCGTCGTCGTCGTATGCGAAACCTCCTCGAGGATCCAAATTATTAAGCCAATCCCCTAAAGATTAAATTAAATATTTGAAACACTGACGGAAAAAATTCGGAAAAAAAATTCAAAATTTCACGTACAACTCAAGTTATCAGAGACATCGTCGACCGCCATATTTTCGTTTAAATATGGATCGTGCCGTCCAATCAAGACATTATCGGGTGACAACGAATTTGAATCGTATACTGTTGCGGGTAAAACATTTTCGGATTGCGACGAACTATCGAAATCTAAATTCTCATCCTCTTCGACCGGAATATTCGATTCGACCATGGCTATTAGTACGGGATCGCTGGGAGGATTCGAAAACGATTGCGACGACTCCAGCAAATTTTCTTCTATTTCCGAAACAGACGATAAACGTTCTTTTTCCACATTTGTAGTCATGGAGTTGTCTAAAAGGGTTTGAATGACGTCAGCAGTCGTTGGTACGTTCGTCGATACACCACACGCACCGCCATTCGGTTCTCTTTTCGTTTCCAACTTAAGATCTGGCCCTATTTTTTTTTTTAAAAATTAAATTAAAACAATAAAACTTAATTTACGTCATAAATTAAATTACCTCTGTAATTTCTTCTGGCGATTAAAGGTCCGGGTCTAGTAATATTCGGATCGTTTGGATTCCCCGAAGCTGGGAAAAAAAATTTATTTGATTAAAATAATTTTTATTTAAATTAAATGAAATTAGGAACTGACCACTTTCGAAAAGTTTCGCTTTCTTTCGCTGATGTCCAACTTTGAGGATTAAAAACAAAGTCAGTCAAATTTTTAAATGCAAAATTAATAATTGTGCATACGTTCTGTGGGTAGGTACGTGAATTTCACCGGTTCTCCTACGATGTCTCCTTTGGGTCTGTATAATTGTAGATTAACCTGGATTTCCTCGTCTATCGCCAAATCTTTGTATCGCGGTGTTTTAAACACGATAGCGACTTGATGATGGACGTCGGTGTCCAGAAATTGACCGTACTCCGTCCATACGACGTCATCGTTTTCGTCTGTCTGATAAAATTTCACTTTTATATTTTCTGAAAAAAAAAAAAAAATTGTTTTATTTAAGTTAAAAAACATTTAAAATGACAAAATAAAAACTTCATACTTTTGTCCACTTTTTCGCAGAGAAGAAAAACTTCTTCGTTACCGGTGACCAGACCACTGCATTTACTGATTCTGCAAATTTTTAAATCCTTAGCAGCAGCTGCTTCTTCGAAGAATAAAAAAAGAAAAAATATTGAGTAAATTAAATAATTTTGCAACAATTTATCGAACATTACACTCACTCGTGTTTGCAATCGAATTGCTGTAAACGGGTTGACACATTTGTACATAGGTTTTTGTACTTTCTAAGAAAACCTCGGCGCTGAATTCGATTCTGACTTCGTTTAATTTGGATTCAAGAATTTTCGACACTCGATCGGCTTCGCGACGCGCAGTAGCTAAAAAAAAATAATTAAATCAATTAATTTCTTGTATTTAATAAAAATTCTTAATCTTTACCCAAATCACATTGCTTTGAATATCGCTTTAGTAATGTGTCCTTGACATTTTTTTTAGCAACGTGTCCGATGTAAACACAATTAAGCCTTAAAAAACAAAAAAAAAATGGAAAAAATGAAATAAATCACAATTTAATTTTTTTTCTTTTAAAAAAATAGAAAATAACTAACGGTATAACGGAATTATCATCAGTAACAATATGTATGGATTCGTAAACACCATCCTCTTCATCACAATGTTTTCCGCCAATTAATTTATGGACGTGATGAATCGTATTGCCACTTTCGTCCACGTAAACTAAACGGGCCCGAATTTTAACTTTTCCAGTACAATCAAAAATCTATTAATAAATAAACAAATAAAATTTAAAAAATTTTATATGAAAAAAATTTTATTCAAATCACCTTTTCAACATTACGCACCCTGATTTTAGGAAAACTTTTATTTTTCTTGTCATGTTTTACTCCCATTAAACTTCCATGTTTTCCTGTCTCGCTTTCGTACCTAAACCGAAAAGTCGGCATCGGTTGCTCATATATTTCGATTCTGGGATCCATGATTGCATCTAAAATATAATTTTTCTTTTTAAATTTAAAAGTTTAAAAAAAAAAAATTAAATTAAATTTCTCACTTGGAGCAATAACTGGATTTTCTACAACGGTGTATTGTGTTCCTGTTCCATCCACAATAGCGTAACAGAAATTCGGAAAACCGTGTCTGCAAAAAAAAAAATCAAAAAAAAATCAATAATCAATAAATAATAAAATACGGTATAAAATATAAATTTTTTTTTTAAATAAATAAAAACTTTAAAAAACTTAATTTGATCAAACTTCTCATTTCCGTGATGAACCACTCCTCTAACATTGGAAAAACCGTAACCAAAATACAATTAGAACATTGCTTATTTCGAGATGGGAATTTCCAAGTTTCTCTTTACATTAAAACTTCACTTACATAAGTTCAACAAAAATTTCAATTTAAATTCGTAAACAACTCACCAATTTCCATCAAAAACCCTCTAAAATCCAACAAAATTCGCGTAATTTTGATTTAATTTACTTTCACGACATAAAAACCACCGTAAACAAAACACTCGTAAAAGTAAACAAAAACAGACCATCGGGAACGATGGTTTAAAACAAAATGAACAAACTTACAACAAGAAATCGAAATGATTTGCCGCTTGCAAGTCGCTCATGTTTCCCCGAATTTTTTTCCTCAATTTTTCAGAGTCGCAGAGTATTAAAACACACCGACTAAACTCCAGAAAAGAAGCGAGGAAGTGAAAATCTCGCACTACGTTATGGTATAAATATAGGATTGGGAAATCCCCCATCCTTTGGCCCGTCGGCCAATCAGAATCGTTCTACACTACGTAATCTCAAGTGTCAGTAAAGTCTATGGCCTTTATATTTTTTTTAATCGAGTGAGTTTAGTTTGTCAGTGGCTATTTATTTCTTATTAGATCATCTTATTTGAGTAATTTATCACCTAAGTTTCGGGTTTTTGGATTTTTGTTGGTAAGAAATCGCGAGTTTGTGACTTTGCTCGTTTGGTGCATCGCGATTAACGGCGCTTTTGGGCGTTTGGTTTTGTGTTTTGGGGCATTTTGTGCGTTTTTTGACACTTACCTTTTGTGTTTGTGAGTCGGGTGATGAGTTTTGGGGTTGTTAATACCTGAAAACGTGAAATTGGCGTACTTTTTTACAGGGCAGGAAGCCACTCGTTGCTGGTGAAGCTGTGTATGAAGTCATTTCCGGTGAAGACGTCATGTGGGGAATTCCCAAACCCAGATTTTCTCGATGCCATTGGTCGAGAGATGATGGTCGATGTTTGTGCTTTACTCTTGATAAAATTGCAATTAAAATTGAGGATTTTTATTTATTTTTTTTTTTGATGTAGTAGAGTTGTGCAAAAGCAAAAAAATGTTGATTAGGATTTATGTTTTTGGATGTTAGAGAGCAAAGCGAGAGACATGCGAGGAGAAATGATAAATGTCTCGGATAATGTACAGGGTGGTAGCGTCATCTGTTGGGATTAATTGCAACTAAAAATAAGAATCATTAAAAATATCTGTATGTAAATGACATAATAAAGAAAATTAAAATTATTTCAAATTTTTATTTCCGTTTTCCTCGATCGTGCTCGATTCTGTGATAATTTCACGACTGATGATTTTTTATAAGCCTGATGAGTGTTTCGCTTAGAAATTCAAGTAAAATCTTAAATAAATCCCTCGTCTATCGAGATTTCAGTACCACAGAATAACGTCATTTATTAGTTTAAGTACACAGTCATACAAATCAACAGAGTTTTCCCGTCACAGTACACCCTTGGAAAATTAATGCTAATTACTTTTTCAGTAACTTTTAAGACGGCATCACGTGTTGAGTCTGTCGCTGTCGGTTCCGTGGCCTCGGCTCTTTGCTTAGATTTGGGTGCCCATACGTACCCATGATGATGGCTGTAATACCCATAAATCCTCGCATAAATCACTCGAGTAATCTTAGCAATTTCCTTTAGCGATGTCTGACATCTGGTGGCAGTGCGTGGAATTTATCTATTAAAAAATGCCTCAACCTTACGGTATTCGTTCGTATTTTATTAATAACTGCAGGTATCGTAAATTAAAATCACAAACTATTAAAGTCTTACATCCCATTATATATTTTTTTAATATTTTAAATTAGAATAAATATATTTTTTATTTCATGGAAATAATTCCCAATGTTCTCAATTTTTCTTCATTTTAAAGTAAAGATCGAACCATTTTTTACAATAAATGACAAAATTTCACATAAAAACAAATAAAATTCGCGTCCTTTCTTGATATTTTCAAAATTCCCGCCAAATTAACCGATGACGTAATCGAAGCCACAATGAAAGTTTCAAATTTCCACCACCAGTCCGCGCACAATCCTCGTCTTTCATTTAACTTTCCTCAATTTTTGCCTCAACAACCATCAAAACCCAAACCAAACCCTCAAAAACCGATAAAAATAAAATAAAAACCCTTTAAAACCCTTCTTAAAAACCCCAAAACCCGAACCTCCGTGTCGACCAATCACGATGCTCCTCTAGCAGGGTGTGGTAGGCATGTATGCATCAAGACCTTGGATCGTTCATTTCTATTGAGTTAACCGCAGTTTTGATAGAAATACACATCAATTCGCGACACTCTATCAAATCAACCCTTCAATTCTCTCAGCCGGAGTCAATCTCCAGCTGATCTACGGGAAATTCCTCGTGGACATCGTTCATAAAGGTAAGAAAACCGACAATTTATATCACAAAACTCGTTTATTCTAACCCTTGCGCATTCTGCCTCGACACGGGAGTACGTGACCGAAAACACGCACAAATCTACACATAAAAAAAACACATTTTACCCCCAAAAAAACAAAAACAATCACCAGAAAATCATCAAAAACGATCGATGCGATGATGTTTACGACTGAAAATCGTGTAAAACGATCAATAAACAAACAAATTTGCATAAATAAAGGGTGAAAATGTTAAATAAACAAATTTATTATTTATAAAAAGGTGAAACAACATCGTTTACAAGTTTTACTGACCTCATTTTGATTGCATTTCTCTTTTTACGATTAATTAATCAGGAAAATCCAGTATCGAGTCGATTTGTTTGTTTATGTTTACTCATTTCGATACACAGTGGCGCGATTTATTTTTATTAAACGTTTTATTTATTTATTACTTTTATGTAATTCTATTTAAACGACGTCTTTAAGTGACCTTCACATAACTTGGCGCAATTTTTGCTTATCTTCCGAGGCTTAAAGCGTTCTAAAAAGCGAAAATACCTTAAACAAATTCGATTGACGAAACCCGGATCCAAGTTACCGGGAAAAAAATGTGTTGTGACTAAAAATACTGATGTTTAGTACCGATTTAGGAACATCTAGTACCGTAATGAGTCAATGAAAGGCGGTAATTGATGAAAAAAATCAAAGTTCCGTTTTATTTCGCTTTATTTCCCAGAATTCTTTGGTAAAAATCGATAAATCGTTATATTTTATTGTTATTGCAACTATTTCCGGAGATAATTTCGTAATAACGGGGTTTTTGGTTCGTTGTAACGAGGTGAGACAGAATGGAACAGAATTGGGCACGAATTTGTCTTTTCTAGGGACAAATGTCGCCATTGGGGGGCTCTACATCTGGTGATCCGTCTCGACCAATCAGGGAACATAAGGGTTTTAAACTCTCTCTTTTCTATTTTAGCGTGTTGTACCCGTATAAACCTTAACCCTAACCATGGAGACGTGTGTGTAGCATGTAATTGCACATTTACTGTAATTGTAACTAAAAAAAAAAAAAAATTGAAATTCATTTTTTTTATGAATATTGATAATATGAAGTTTTTATCAGCCATCAAGTCGCACGCAACACCCGTCAGGTGCCGTTTTCAGGGTCAAAACCCCTTTATTCAGGCCCCTTTCAGGGTTTAAACGCTATTTTGCAAGTTTTGTAAGCCCATACTTGGCCTTACTGACCTTATAACCCTTAAAAAGCTGCAAATTGTGATTTATCGAGTGTTTACGTCGGGAATTAGTGTAATTATTTATGGTCAAACTAGTCGCCACTTAATCCCACTAGAATCACTCCACTACCGTAAAACCGTAAAAAACCGTAAAACATACGGTGTAATTACCCAATCGATGACCATGACCCGAATAACCAACGAAAAGTGAAGGGCAAATCGTTGGAAGTTAGAAACTTTGGAAATTGGGGGAGACAAAAAATGAGGAAATGAAGTAAACGGCCATTTTGATATTTGATTTCTTCCTGGTGGCGATTTCTGGAAACAATTTATTTGTTTCTACGTGATAATCGATCGATTTATCGACCGATCGCGCCCGTTTGCGGGCCTTGCGGCTTTAATGGTCCATTTTTTTCTTGTTTTTTTAAGAAAACATACTTAAAAATAAGTAAACTTTAGAATTATTTACAAACAGATCGAATTTTGATTACCGGTATCGAATTTTTATTTTTTTGCAACAAAATCACAGTCTCTGATTTCCTATCTGCGAGTATTTAAAAGGTCTTTTGATTTTTTTTCCCGAATTATTTGGGTACAGATAGAGTTCCCTGATAACTACAGTCGAGATTTGATAATGAAAAGTAAAAATATCAATAAAAAATTTATGATTTTACGAAAGGGAAATGGGAAAATGGGATTTTGTCGGGTTTTGTTGTTTTGCTGTCAACGTCCTTTAATGCGACATAAAAACGTAACGTCAGACAGGTGGAAGGGAAATGTCAAATTAGTATATATAATTGAAAAAAGTCGCGGGAAAAGAAGGAAAACAGGTGCATTTCCTTCATAACCCTCGGTTTCATCAGTCAACCCGTCCGCGAATCCCGGAAATCGACGGCGGATGATAAAAAAAGAGGAAAATTTTCACAGTCACACATGCATCAAGGCTTAAAATGGGGAAAATAAGAATTAAAAATGAATTACCTAGAAAAGAATATATTAATAGACGTGAGTTAGGCGGTGTAAACAACACAACCGAGAGGAATTCTCCCATTTTTAAAGATGACGCCGTCTTGGCGCATAAACCGAGGCATAAACAGGAGAAGCTGTGGGCTAGTCCTCGAACGACTCCCAATGCGCACGAAGGAATTCGCGTGTTAAAAACGCAATTTATCCGAATTTTCCCCCTCGATTCTTTAATAAATCAGTAGAAATGTATTTAATTTTGATGAATCAACAGTTTGAAAGAACAAAACGTGTTTAAATGGTGGAAAAAATTAAGATACGCATTATAGAGTCGGACACGGTTTAGCGACAGAGGAAATCAAACGAGAAAAACTCAAATTTTTCCTATAAATTCTTTAATAAATCAATCGAATCGTCTTTAATTTAGATAAATACACGTTTTTAAAAAGTGGAAAAAATGGGATACGCATTAGCGGAGTCGGACACGGTTTAGTGCACTGAGCTCCATGGGGAAAATAATCGATTGCGCGGTTCTGGTAGGAATCCCATAGTAAAGGGAAAGGGAAGAAGATTGGAGCTTCTCATCTCACCTCGTCTTCATCTTGTGATGGCTGCAGCTTCGACGACACACTCGAGAAAATCCATTTGTTTATAAACAAGGGGTGAGTGTATCCGGCCTTTAAAAAAAAACAACAGAAAAAGACGAAAATAACTGTAAAATCTTTGTTAAAACCGTCAATTTATTTCCTATTCCACTGAATCTAACGAAAAATAACCCTAAAAACCGGAAAAATATGACTTAAATCGATTTTTACGAAAAGAATGAGAGAAAAAAATGAAAATTTTAATTTTTTTTGTGTTGAAAAAATGTAATTAAAAATGACCTAAATTGATTATTTTTTGTTGTTGATATTTTTCAGGTGTTTTTGGATCGAGTTTCGGAAGATAAAGAGTGAGGAGAAATCGAGTTTTGGTGTTGCTACTGGTTGGGGTAGTGAAGTGGAGACCAGTGGCTGATCCATGCTCAGCTTAAGATTGGTATCTTGTCGATCACTCAAGCAGCCATAAACATTTCGTCGCCATGGTCTTAGACAGAGATTTCAATCCATTCTGAATCGATCAAAAATCAGCCAAGGGAAAACAAAAACATCGACTAACTGTTTTTTTTTAAATTATTATCTATGATTATTTATTTGTCATCTTATCATTTCTCACCGAATTCCCTCATCCGATCATCGTCGTAAACATAAAATACGTAAAAAAAACGTGTAAAATACGCAGGTAAGAGGCTAAAAATTCACATTTTTATATATAATGTATTTCTCGTGGAGAAAAGACGAAAATTTTAAAAAGAAATTATGAGTTTATGGGTTTTTTCCATAGAAGTAGGTGAAAATGGAGGGGGGAAGGGGGAATTTGATTTTTCGTGTTTTTCCATTGAATATTCCGATTTTACGGTTTTAATACATCGAAAATTTCCGAGTTTCCAATTTTTTTCCCATGGAAAAATCCCGGAAACCGGAATTGAAAAAAAAAATATCGAATTTACCGAATTTTTTTTTCAATAATAATTTCAATTTTTTGAGTTTTTCCATAAGATAGTCAGATTTTCCGGTTTTTATCTACACGTAATTCCGATTTTACGATTTTTCCACATAGAAAATACCTGAAAAGTGGAATTGGTGAAGAAAAAAATAATCGAATTTTGCGATTTTATTGCCGTAAAAATTTCCGATTTTCCGAATTTTCCATAAAATATTCCAAATTTCCTATTTCTATTCATAAAAAATTCCGATTTTCAGAGTTTTTATGAAATATTTCAATATTTCAATTTTCACTTTACTATGGAAAAAAAAAAACCGAAAACCGGAAGGGAAAACAGTAAAAAGAAAGAAAGAAAGGGGGAAAAAAAATCGACTTTTTCGATTTTCCGAGTTTTCCCTAAAAAAATTCCGATTTTCCGACCGTTACCCATATAAAATTCGATTTTCCAATTTATTTTCCGAAGGAAAAACCCAAAAAACCGGAAACAAAACAAAAACAAACCAAAAAAAAATTCCCGGAATAAATAGAAACGTATTACCTAATCCAAATAAACGTTTTACAAGTGTTATAAACTTATCGATTACATTAAAGATGATGCCATCATACATCCCCCCGCATGTCGAAACGGAAAACTCGGAAGCAAAAACAAAAAAACCAAAAAACCAATTTCTTTTCATTTAAAAAAAAAAAAAAAAATTTCCTTTTTTTTTTCTCCGGGACAAAATCCAAACCGAGTGAATGAAACAACTGAAACTCGTCCAGCAACGAGTTAGTGATTAATTTCGCCCACCAGATTTGGCTACGTTAGTTTTGTGTATATATACGTAGTTTCTCGCTGCGCCCGTTTTGGCGCACGGCCAAAATCAATACTCGCCCGGAATTTTCGCTTTGCGACTTGCGTGCACTCGCACTAGCTTTTTCCCGGCTTTTCTTTCGCTGGGCGACATGCCACGGGACTAATTTATACCAGTAATAACCCGTTGCCGTACGAATGCTTGACCTAAACACTGGACGCAATTTTGTGTGATGAAATTCATACGAGCGCAACAACCTAAAAATAAAAATTAGAAAAATATATATATATTTTTTTTTTAGGGACTAGAAATGTAAGTGGATGATTTATGGATGTGTGAGAGTAGAAAAAGAAAGTGTATGTTTACAAATCGATTAAAAATATTGCGAAATAAGCGATTAATCATTTTTTTGTCGTCACGATGTATAGTACGTATGTAGTTTTCACAGATGTCGATCGTTGTTGCTGTTAAATTGAATTTTTTTTCCTGGTTTATTTTTAATTCATTTTTTATTGTGTAGTTGTGACCTTCGTTTTATATTTTTCCAAGGCCAACTTGGTACATTTTCTTCTTTTTTTTAATTTATTTTTTTTTTTTTTTTGGGAATGTTGCCTTTTAAATGAAAATGTTGATATTGGGCCGGGAACGTAGAAATTGTGCCAAATTTATTTTCGGTTTTCATCTCCTGATTTTTTTTTTTATATGAAAATTAGTGACCGAGACGGAATTAGTCGATTCGATGATCGATTTAATTTCGTTGCGACTCGTTTAGTCGTTTAAAAATTGGAATAAATAATAAAAATTGATGATGTGACTGACGTATGCTCGATTTTAGTCGATTAATCCGTTGATTGATTTTGTGCTATGATTGGATCGATGATTAGGATGCTTTGTGTGAAGCTCATAAAGTAAAAATATCGAATGATTGAGGAAATAATAAAATGATACGTATTATGGTAGTAAAATAAAAAGGAATTAAAAATTTTATTTTGAATCGTCAAAAGTTGCTGGCCTCTAATCCGATCGTTCGTTCCTTTTTCGTTGCCACAGATTACAATTTATGTTATTCAATTTACGATTGATAATAAGAAGATAATAACCACGTACAACTTTATACATTATCCCTTGGCTGTCGGTTGGTAAGAAACTTTTATTTTTACTAGTTTAAGTCGAAATAAATGTCAAAATAAATCAAAAAAAATTTTAAAAAACGAAAAAATTCAGGAAAAAAGTTTTAGTTTGTGTGAAAATCAGTGGCTATTTAGTTAATAAGTCTTTAAAAAATTTTTTTTGTATCTTTAGTACAAAAAAAATATAAGTTCAAAATAAATTTAAAAAATCGAACAATTTGAAAAAAAAAATTTAAAAAGGTTATTAAGAGTGACAATCCTTGACTATTTAGTAAATAAGACTCTGAAATTTACATTTTTACACTTTTTGGTTTAAAAAAAAAATCAAAACTCAAAAAAAAAATTCAAAAAAATGTAATTAAGTGTGAAAATCCTTGACTATTTAGTAAATGAGTCTTTGAAATTTTCATTTTTAAATGTTTAATCAAAGAAAAAGAATCGAAAAAATTCAAAAAAAATTTATTTCATGTAAAAATCCATGTCAATTTACTCATTAACTCTTTATTTTCTAGCTTGATGGCCCTGGGAGAGTTCGAGACTTGAAGCTGAGCCTGAAAACTGCAGCTGAAACGAAAAGAAAACACAAAAAAACCAAAAAAAAAATTCATTTACATGTGATAATGCGCAGACCCGAAGGATGCACAACATTGAAATCAGGAGAGATGTCAACTAGTCTCAATAAGGTTATAAAAAAAAAAAAAATTGCTCTACTAACACCCATGGCAAAAACTTGAACCGGTGCCATGAGATCGAGTTAAGAGATATTACAATAATAAATTAAAAAATTAAAAAATTACGAAACGACGAAACGTGAAAAATTGATGAAAGTATACCGCGATGGATGATAAACTGGCAAAGTCGTCTGACGACCGATGGAACGTTTGTCTCGTCGCGTTGTCTTTCTACCAACTCTGCGAGCGGGACTCCGAATGTTTTGTTGGCGTTGCCAGGTTTGAATCTGGATCCGAGCGGCGAGCCAAGAATCTTCATCATTTGATTAACCTGCGAATCCACGCCGATCCCATGATTCTGTGACAAAAAGAAAAGAAAAAGATGATCAATTGAGAAACGACTTCAAGGATCTCGTTAAACCAAGGTCATTAAATACATGAAAATTTATGACTTTGATCTATTGACATCAATTATTTCATTTTTTTTTTTTTTTTTTTTTTTTTTATAAAATTATTTA
>JAQFZO010000051.1:0-49667 GCA_034695885.1 Geophilus flavus
CTGGTCCATATTGCACTGGAAATACAAAAGCCTATGTTGTATATGTTTAAAGTGATTGTTTCCTGTGTTAATTGTTATTTACACCCTTTTGTTTGTTTTTTTGTGGTTGTTGTGGTGTTGTGAAATCGGACCACTTCTCCTTGACCGGTTATTGATGATTGTTTGTTGACGTTGTACTAGTTGTAGCGGGGACAAGAAAGGGCTCTACCGCCACTATACCGCCCTGTGTCTGCATTCAGCAACAAATTTCATGACACTGTTCACGTGAATTTGGTAACAATAGGTGCGTTCAAAGTTAGGCCACAAAATCCGATTTTGTGGCTATCGCCGTTTTCGCCGATTTTGGTGACGCGCTTGACGTCATAATTTTGCCGGCAGGAAATCGGATTCACAAAAGCGACTCCTGGGTCGCTTTCCACGAAAGCAAAAAGTGATTTTGAACGTCGCCATATTGGATTAAGTTAGATTGTACCTTCGATCGCATCATTTCAACCACAAATAGAGGTTAGTGACATGTTTTTCATCATAAAACTACGTATTTACAAACGATCTATTAACCCCTAGAAGTTGATAGATAGCCATTTATTAAACAAAAACATGAAAAAATCAGATGAAAACAGTTGAACGGACGTCGCGGCAGTTTGCTGCCGCCCGCGAGTGCATCTGTCCGGCATGCTTGCAAGGCCATGTCCGTACAACTGTTTTTGCACAGATTTGCTCGCGGATGGCAGCAAAGTGCCGTGATGTCCGTCCAACTGTGTTCTCATACGATCTATCAACCACTAGAAGTTGATAGATCGCCATTTATTTAACAAAAACATGAAAAAATAAGATGAAAACAGTTGTACGGACATAGCCTGCAAGCATGCCGCACAGATGCACTCGCGGGCGGCAGCAACGTGCCGCGATGTCCGTCCAACTGTTTTCATCTATTTTTCCATGTTTTCTTTAAATAAATGGCGATCTATCAACTCCTAGTGGTTGATAGATCGTTTGAAAGGAGTTTTATGCTGAAAAACATGTCACTAACCTATGTTTTTGGTCTCAATGATGTGATGCAATGTGATCGAATGTGTCGATCTAACTTGAAATCCAATATGGCGGCGTTCGAAAACACATTTTGCTTTCGCCTTAACAATTCCGTGTGCGGAAAGAATTAAATTTTTCCGTACATCGCTCTGGGCGGAAACAATGAATTTCCGCCTGCCTTAACAATTCCGTGGCGCATCGGCGGAAGTGTGAGTACCATCACACTCTTAATTTTAAGGCAGCCGGAAAATTAACGATTCCGTGAGCGGAATCGTGCTGTGAGTACTTAGCTTAACACTGGAACACACGCAAACTCATTTAACGGCGCTCGCTATGTTAAAAAACCTAATCCAAATAGGATTGAAATTGATAACTCCAAAAGTAGTCGGGCTTTAATGGAGGTATAATGGTATTTGTTTTCATTGCACACGAGATATAATTCAAAAAAAATAAAAAAATATATAAATAAATGTAATGGATTGGTTTTGTCACTGCTATCAGATTTCCACTTTTTTTTTTTTTTTTTTGAATATTTAATTAAAACTTGAGGGAAAACGCTCATCCCATACATAAAATTGAAGAAGCACTTGGAAAATATTGCCAACAGGTGGGGAAAACATAAAAATGGTAATGTGCATCGATTTTAGATTTATTGCCGTTATGATGATAGAAAAAAAAATAATTATCACGGTAATCAACCAACCGACCAACCAACCATGTTAAATTTAAGAAATAAGAAAAAAAAAAGTGAAAAACTTGCCTCGAACCATTGACCCAAATAGAAATGTTCAACAACATCCATCGAAAGGAAACGTTTTTTTGCAATTTTTTTTTTATTTCCATGTTATATAGCTAAGGCTTAATTCATCCCAGGGTGTGTCTCGATAAATCGAGCACGATGCATAATATAGGAAATCATTGAATGTGATTGCTTGCAAGCTAAAACTTTGTTATCGATTATGGATCGCGAGTCGACACATTTGTTCATCGGAATTTCTCCCATCCACGCACGCATTATAATCGATAATTTTTATCTATTTTATTTCATATATTTTTATCTAGTGTCGAACTGGAGTGTTGAACACTTGCCAAAGTGCATCATGTTGTTTCTGAGTTTGATCCCCTCCTTGGTAATACCCCAGTAATAACTGGTGCACGAGAAAGAATGGGATCCAATCGTTTGGTTTGCACACGCATTCAAATGGCTTCTTAGACGAGTGCCATAATAATATATATTGGAAACGCTGTAATTAGTTGGTTCGCTTAACAGAAAATTACACTCATAAAAAGAAACGGTAGAGAGAGATAAAAAAGAGCGAGAGAGAGAGAGAGGAAAAGAAGAAAAAAGTAAAGGCTGATTAAAGAGTTTCTTCTTTTTTTTAGTTTCCCTTTTCTCCCGCTTTGCCCAATCTAAAGCTGAGTTCTAAAACAGTTTGATGTTGTTGAAGAAACAAACAGATGTTGTTTGCTACAGTCGAAAGCCTAATTTTTTTTTATACTTTTTCTTTCCCTGTGTGACTTTAGAAGGGATAATAGTGTCCTTGGAGATGGTCTTCGACTCTGGTCTGATTAGGAAGTGCACTTATTACTTTTGGCTTCTGCTCTTGATTATATTTTACCCAATGAGAAGGAATGAGTTTCATTGGGTGGGGTCGAGATGAAAAAAGATTCGAGGATTGGATCTCTTTTTGTAAAGGATTATTTGACGATATGAAAAATAATCGGGGCAAAATGGGAAGACGGAAAAAGAAGTCGCGACGTTTTGTCTCCTCGTAACGGTTCGTCTAATTAATCCACAGACATCCATATTGTGTATTTTTTTTTCAATAAACATAATTTACTTATTTTTCTTTCCACTGGGATATTTTTTTTCCAGTTGTGAAGATAAAAGCAAAGGTTTTCTTAATGATGATTGCGACGATTCAAAAGGGGAAAGTATCTCTGTGTGCTGCGTTATTGCCATTCGGATAAGTTTATAGTGTAAATGCAGGGAAAATGAATAGCGCTAAACGTTGCTTTGGTGCAGTTATAATTTTTGGAAGTGAGTGAGAGAGAGAATGTGAGAGAGAAAGGGACCGAAAAAGATGTCTGGTGTTAGGATTTCCCACGAGAGAGAGTTTCCCATATAGACAGGGCATTGGCGAGTGACTTATGGACCACTTGGTACTCGAATGTTCCTTGTAGTAAGTCACCAAAAGTGAAAGTTGAGATTTCCGCCCATAGAGAAATAAAGCTTCACGCCTGTGATTTGGTATGTGAGTGTAAAAAAAAAATCGAGCGAGAGAAAGAGAGAGAAAAAAATTAGGATGAGTAAAGAGAATGGGTTTGTCTCCATCCTTCTTTTCGTCTTCATCTGGAATTCGAGTAACGTTGGCTTTGCTGGAGGATATACTTGTCGTGTAGATTCTGGCCTCTCGTGACAACGATTCTTCAAATATTGGAAGATTTTTTTTTCTCTTCTACTTTCCTTTCCTCTATTTTTTCATTTGTAGGCAATTGAATGTGAAATTAATGACGTGTTAGAGAGGGATTTTGTGCGGATGGATGTCGCAGGATGATGGTATAAGAGAAGAATAGATCAATTTGCATTCATGATGGAAGACCTAAGGTGATGCTAGATGAAAATGTTGTCAGTGGCTTTTATGTTTCGAGTCGAGCAGAGCGTGACCTGTGACTTATAACTTCTTTGTGTATGTGTAACATAAGGTGGACAAAGGAGAAGAAAGTGGCATTTTGCCTTTGTCATTTTCATGACTCGGTGACCTAAACTGGCAGTAAATATTGAAAACATATGTTGCTCGCGCATAAATATGCCAACAATACTCAGCTGCGTCCTTTTCGATGCGCAGGAGAACCCGGATACTATATAACTCGAGAAAATGCGCAGAGTGAACGTTTGAAATCTCATTCCGTTCGATTTTCCCCGTTTATTATAATTATTGTATTACGTTAACCTCTAAATAATGCGGTGGAATCGAACGTAGGTTTCGAACGTCAGTTATTTTATTCCACGTGACTTGCCCTTGCATTATTGATGGCAAGTTTCTTCGACTTAAGCCGTTTGTTGATAAGAGAAACCCACTTTGGTTTTTCGATCTCGGGTTTCCTTCTTAAGGGAGTGGTTTTATTGGGTTTTTCGAGTAACAATTTTCTTTGAAGTGATTTTTGTTTACAAGATTTTTAAACTCCTTGTTTTTCTAAACTAATAATGTTTGCTCTTCTCTTTTTATAACAAAGATCAAAAATAATTTTGACATCATACTTCAAAACCACGCATGAAAGCTTTTTACATGATTGTTTGTCTTTCTCGAATAAAAACACTCTAATTTTCTGTTTACCATCGTCTACATTAACGGAAATTAGTCAGAAGTCTAAAATTACAGTGTTTTTATCAAACCGAGACCGATTTTGTCCTCGAATGAGTCATCCCTCACGATTGCACGTTCGAAAATTGCTCGTTTTTAAACCCCCTAGGAGACAGACAATGGGAAAACACGCTAAGATGCGCCAAATGAACCGGAGAAACTTTTGAAACGAGTTTTTCCTAGTGTTTATTTGATTGACACTATAGTTTTTATCTCTCACTGCGAGCCGGAAGCCTGTAAACAATCTACTTAACTACTGACGTACAGTACGAATGGTGAACTAACCATTGCAGAGACTAAACTTTTTAGTGCCATTACTGCTCTGCCTATTTGTGAAGTAGTTCTAGGTCCATTTGTTGATGAAATTGTGGAAGAAGGAAATTTTTTTTTTTAAAAGGGCCGTAAGTTGGCTTTTTTGCAGTGCCATGCATATTGCATAAACGTAAGGGTGGTAAAAATAAGTTTTTAAAATTACTGAATTATTTAAAAGTGTAGGTTGTATGATGTAATCTGTGTGTAAAAAGTAAAAAGTACGAAGGAAGGGACTTAAGATGTTACGAGAGAGGAAAAAGGGAAAGAGTTTTTGAGGAGAGAGAAAAAAATCATTCCATTTTATTGATTTTCTAGGTGAAATAGTTTCTCTCACAGCTAAGTCGTGTAAACAAACTTTTATTTTTTTATTTTCTTCTTTTCCCGCTTTTTGGTTTATTTCTGTCCGTCTGGATTTCATTTCCGTCTCTCCATTTCTTATCATGGAGTTTTGAAGTTGTGTCCAGTATTACTCGTATGAAAAACTACATTTTTTTTTTACTTGTACTTTGGGGAAAAAATAAAATGGGTAAAAAATTTGATGTGTTGATGTGGTCTTCATCTCTCATTTCGATAAAATATATTTTATAGTTTTGACATTGTGGTTTTTGCGCCATCTTTATATTTATTTATTTATTATATTTTTTCGTCCCCATTTTTTTTCTCTTTGCTCAAGTTGATTTCAAAAAGCGTGAGTCGGAATCCGGTTTTGATTTCCCTAGTCGCTCCTTCTTGACAAGTTGATATTTTCCAATTGCTTGGCAATTTCTTCTAGCAAAATCTCGATGATCAATTGGTGGCTGGTCCAAATGCAATATTTGTAGAAAAGAAGTGGAGAGTGAGGTCAAAATAATGTCGACCTTTTCGCGCCCTAGTGATAACCAGCACCGGACGAACCCGTGACCGGAGAGTTCCATCGCCTTGCTTTTATCTTTTATGACTGACGCTGACTTCGCTGTTGTTGACGTCATTCACGTGACCGTTTCTTGCCCTTTTATTCGCGAATTTTTTTTCTCTTCTACTTTCTCTTCATGGTTGGTGGTAGAAATGAAAAAAAGAATAGGCATTTCGAGCATAACAAGCATTGGAAAAAGCAAATAAAAGGAAAAGTGAAATATTTTTTTCTTTCTCTTCGTATAAAAAGTAAACATTTTGTTATGAAATTTCAAAGAGATTGAATTTTATTAATATTGACTTTGGTGTTTTTTTATTGCTTTGTTTTTGTTTTTTGTCTTCTGTACGTCAGTTTGATTGGATGACTCGTGTGTTTTTGAAGAGCAATTATATTTTCATTTTGAAGCTCGGAGATATGAACCGAACTGTTTGTTTTAACACGGGATTAGTACTTAGTTATCTTGAGATTATGTCAGAGCTCAGTCGACGTGTCGGGTATACGAAAGCAAGCCGTTCCGACAAAACCCTATCGCAGTGCGTTTGGCTTATTGGAATGGCTGCTTAATCTTCCTCCCTGTATGCTTTGTTGCAGTGCAGTGATTGAAATCTGAAGCACTCGCAAAGATAATGAAAATTAAAGCCAAATGTTGACTGTTTTTGAAAACGTGTATTGTCAATTCGGTAATTCATTCTCCATAACTCCTTTTGGAAAGGACACAACTTCATTTCCAGCATTGGGTTTCTGACCTTTTCCATACAACATGCTGCGATAACGTGTTGTCGAAAGTTTTAATCCAATATCTTGATTGTTTATTAAAAGTATTAAATTGAGTCATTGCAATCAGTCGAGATAAACAGATTAATTTTTCATTAACTTTGTTAACTGTTTAACATAAATAAACAATTTAATTTGCTTGGAGATAATCAAGATAATTGAATGCCCTTTATTGATAATCAGCAAAATCGATATATCGATAATCAGTTAGACCAGAGACAAGAAAACCTCAAGCTGTTAATGCAACTGATGTGCCACTTTTAATTGCCAAACACTTCCGTGACCCATCGGGGTCGAATGGATTCGATGAAATGGATTTGAAGAACAAAAACAAAAGATACTGTCGAGGAGATTTTATAGTTTAATTAAATTGGTTTTGATGACTCTAAACGAGACAACACTGGCAGATAAGCACAATTGACAAGTCAGTACAGTTGAAGAGTAATTCTGATTGGATCTATGGCTATAAATAATTGGTCGATAATCTACAAAGCCAAGCCACTCGCACTCGGTACTCTGGATTGCGACATCTAGTGGCAGTTTTGGAATAAACTATCAGCCAATAGGAAATAATTTCTAATTTGAGCCTAAATATCTGCAAAAACGATTGTTAATCATAATAGAGGGTTTCATAATTCAGTAGATTTTGTGAGTTCTCTATTGTACAATTCTGGAATAACCCACCAATCCCTGTCACGCATGGTTCCTGTCCCAAAACTGCAATAACCAATGGTGTGAATAATCACACAAGATTTTGGAAAAAAAATTTGCCATTGTTCGTTTTTGGCACTAGTGCGCTAAAGGGACTATTTAGCCTTATCACGTGGTTATTGTAGTTTTGAGACAGAAATTGGTGGGTTATTCCAGAATCGCGTAATCGAGAACTCGCAAAATTGACTGATTTATGAAACCCCCAATTTCTCTTCAATTTTCGATTTGATGAAAATGACGACTCTGATTTCAGCTTTGAAAAGATAAATCGAGCAACTAATCGACTTACCTTGATTTCAAAATGGCAGCGATGGAATAATATAGAAAATGTGACAAAACACCAATGTGACAAAAATATGGTTCATTCCCGGTTGCGGAAATGGCTAAAGTTAAAGGGATTAACGATTGTTGCAATCGTTTTTCAGAGTAATTCGTATTGGCCAACAGTTTTTTCCAAAACATCTAACAGACGTTGCAATCCAAAGCGTTGGGTAAACAATTCTTTATGGCCAATCACAATTCTACTTGACTGACTTTGTTGCATTTATACAACAGTTTCTCCTCTTTTATTGTCATCGAAACTTGTTTCTTGTTGTTTACAACGAATCGATTAACAGCATTGACGTGAGACAAGACAAATAGATCGCATTCTTTTATCCATTCCCAAGACTTAAGTTAATTGACAAGCTTGTAAAGTTAACTAATTAAATTATTATGAAAGCGAGTATACTAGTAACTACTAACTAGCTATAGAGATTGTTGTTTTATGTTAGAATTAGTGAGGTGTCCATGTAAGGAAATCCATTGTCCATTAGCTAAGAGTAACAACTCGTGTTCCATTGTCCTTAATTAGGTTCCTTTCATTAGAAGAAGAGACTCACGCACGCACCCTTTTTACTCCTTTTGGCTCTCTCTTTAATTTCCTCGTGTTGCAGTCAAGATTCGTTTGCGTGATGGCAGCTGCCGATAAGTATTGCGAGCTTAGCTCGCATTGCTGATTTCTTTTGCCCGTATACGACTCCTCTGATACTCATTTGCGAAGGTGTTCCATTTTTCATTGCACCCGTTCTTATTATGCGTGTTGTAAATTTGAATGGGAAGCAGCTTTCTTCTCCGATTATAATATATTTGGCAACATTTGTCGACTAAAAAGCGTTGAATTTTTCAAGATAAATGCATTTTTATAACATGTTTTCGGGCTACCGACTGCATACAAAAATTGATGTAAAACGCGTTTGTTTTGCATGAATTGCATAAATTTTCATAATTGTCCAAACATAAAAACACTAAAACTCCTTTTACGAAACTTTTTCCCCACATTCATATCGGCGATAAATATAATAATAATAAAAATAAAAAAAAGTTATTTATATTTTATATATATATTTATACCTAGGAGCAAACTTTGTAAAGTGTTGTTACACTTTTTTTTCCTTCTTTTATTAGGTTCATGTTTGCATAGGTGAGTGCCGGATTTAAGCAATAGATGAGTGGAATCTCTGGTGCAAATTCCATGTCGAATAAACTAGTTTCGGGTCGATAAATGCATTCTTTAGGACTCTGGTTTCACGCATTACACAAAGCTTTTCTTGGGTTTCTGAACTCGACGCAATTGTACTCGAGAACAGTTGCATTGACAGAAATACTGCTTCCATTTCTTTCTCTTCCCCCCCCCCTTCTCTCTCTCTCTTTCCCTCTCTCCTCCTTTCACTCGTTCCAATTCCATCCAATAGACGGATAAAATCCTTTATACATTTTAGAGAACAAGATACAATCTTTTTAAAATTTCTGTCTCATGAAAACAGTCTTAAAACTTAAAAATAGAAAGAAGGAAAAAAAAAATTCGAGTCCGAACTTTGAATGTGTATGTAGTTGTAGCAAATCAAATTTGTTTGCATGCCATAAAAGGTTGTTTTTGCTGCTTGCTTGAGTTGTATATTGGAATTTAAAACTCCAACGCCGTTTATGACTCGGGAGTTCGGTCGTGGTGTGTGCGGGGATGTTGAAGTTTACTATTTTTTCTTTTTTAAAAAAAGGAATGAAAGGAAGAAATGTTTAATTCGATAAAATTGATGGCGAGTAAGTTTGATGAACGGTAATGAGTTTTGCGAGTGGATGTGGTGTGGTCGAGTTTGCGCACTTACAAATCCTGATGAGTGTGTTTAGTACTTTAAAATTGTCTAATGGCAATTGTTTGAATTTAATACACTGTTTTCGGGGTTTATTTGGTTCGTGTAATGTCAGAGGTTATGAGTAATGGGTTTTTAAGTGTGAATATTAAATTTAGTTGTATCTATTGTTAGTTTTTAAACGATTTTCATGTTTTGATGGTGATTGATGAGTGGATTATGGTTCTGGTACGTAAAAGGGGTATTGGAAAATCGGAAGTGACCTTATTGATTTTGAAAATATTGATGAGGTATCAAGTAATTGACATGAAAATTACATTAAAGTTCCTTATCTAGAAAAGTCATTACGACTGTCAATCAAAGGTTGCTAAAATTTCGGATATTTGTTTGGTTTGTGTGTAATTTAATAACTTATACTATAATAAGCTAAATGGGGGGAGGATTCGTTTGTGACCGTATTTTGGCTTTTAGTTACATTATTCTGTCTGCTCGGCATTTTATAAAATAAATAAATGTCAGGATATTAAGGGCAATTACAAAACTAGTAGGCGATGAATTTTTTACGCATCGACGTAATTCGAACCGAGACGAGTCTTTGTTGCGAAACATCCTGTAGACTCGTTATTGGCAAATTCGTTTATTTTGAAAACAATATTGTAAAAGCCGTATCGATTTTCAGCCAAGTTTAAACTTGGACAGAAAATCCACACTAAGATTGGCAGGAAAACAATTTTTTTTAAAGACGAAAAGAAAAAATGTTTATAATAAAAATTTTAAAAAACTTTTTTTCATTTTTTCATATTTTTTATTTTTTTAAGAAAAATATAGTAATGTCTTTTAATAAAGTATTTTTTCCTTCTAAGCCTTATCTTGCAACTTCTTGCCCCATACTGGGCTGGTGGTCATTGCAGCAAAGCCAATCTAAACTAGAAAGAGAAAGAGCAAGTGGTAGCTTTTGAGCACTGACCACCCACATGCAATTTAGTCTAAACAACATCTAGGAGCGAGAGAGAAGAAAAGATGGCAAAAGGTAGTAGGGGTGTGGTATAAGAATGGCGATATTCTCGAGACGCTTTTGCTCGGAGCTGACGGTGACCGAGGTGATGATACGAGCCACGAGCCAGCAATCTCTGCTCTTCTAATGGCTCCGGATGGCACACTCGGGTTGGACTACTCGTGCCCAAACCCCTCGTTCCGGCTAATTCTGGGTAGAATTACGACGGGCGTGTTCTCGCTTGCCGAGATGGTGCGCCGCAGGGGAGGCTCGGCGAGAGACCCCTCGCGGCTGCGTTTTGCCATTGGTTCCGAGTCAGTGAAATCGGTTGTCTTAATAAAACTGACCCCCAGTCGGAGAGAAAGTAACGTGAGGTGTCTGCAGAAACATCGATCCGAAATTGCCATCTTCATCTTGAGTTAGAGATGGCGTGTTTCCATGGTAACCCAGTTGTGTAAGTTTTTACACAACGCTCGGATTTACTGGGGAACGGATTATTATTGTTCCTATAAACTTGTTAACTCTTTTTTTTCCTTCTTATTTGTGAGGAAAATACAAAGCGAGGAATAAATCGATTCGGATTACTCAGAAAAATCAAAAGATTTTTTAAAAAATTACTGTCATTAGGAATTTAAGTAAACTCGTTAAAAAGTTTGAGTTATGAAAGCTCAATGGAAGAAATATGTTTATCCCGCAAAGTCATTTCTTCCAAAATGAAACCTTTAGTCGGGTCATGGTGTAACGGTTTATGTTCATATTTACCAAAGGAAACGAGTAGGAAATGTTTTTTTTTCTCTCTGATGTATTTTTTTCCTTCTCTCTTTCTCTCTCTCTTTCAAAGGGGAAGGCAACACAACTCGTAAAATAGCTAAACCCATAGCCGAGATATATTTTTTTTTATTTATGTGACTCGCCTTTGGATTATTATAATGTTGATTACTTATTTCACAGAACCTTAAAGTTAAAACCGACAGAAAATATAATTATTTTTATCCATATAGAAATTTTTATTTAGAAAAAAATGTTGAAAATTTCACCAATTTTCACACCATTTTATACACGAGGCTTATTTTTTTGTTGATATATTTTTTTTGTGCGTGTGTGTGTGTTCCACTTCGGTGCTGCTGTTACCTCGTTGGCAAGTGTTTTAATCTTGGCTGTCACAAATGGCCCAGTTTTTGTTGGGAGTGTTTTTTTTTTCTATTTTTTTTATTTTTCTTTTTTTGTCTGATGGATGTCGAAAGAGAACCCTCTGAACGTCAACACTGACCAACAAGGTTTGATATTAAAAAAAAAATTACTATATATGTAATTAAGGAGGAAAAGTGTAAGTGAAAAAGAAGGATGGATTAAAGGCGATGTTGGCGTTTGGAGGTAAACAGTGTTGTGCCGGGAAGCCAATTAAGTGGAGGGAAAGAGATCGGGAAAAATATTGATGGATGTTTTATGTCTTCATTTCTTGGAGTTGGGCGTGCGAAACGGTCTTAATTCAATCCGGTTTTGGTTCATCACTCGGGATTGTCATGTTTGCCAGTAGGGGGCGCCTCGAAGAGACGGTCACGATTCGTTAATTACGAGTGCTCTTCAATGTCAACTTGCAGTAGCAAACATGGTTATGACATTGCAGATTGAACCATTTCTCACTTTCACACACCATCCTAGGTCGGTGTGATGGCCGTTTTGGTTTGCAGCACGTGTCAAATTGAAGTGCGGTGTTACGACTTTGTAGAAGTGTCATCCATTTTTCAAACTCTTAACGAGTTCTGTGTCTAAAACTTAACCATTTACGAAAAAGTTTGTGCGATGAAGCCATAAAGCAAAGATAAAACAATTTTTACAAGCAAAACTGAATTCAATCTTTGTTCTTATTGTACTCAAACGCAACGAATCAATGGAATTTTTAATTTCATCGACGAAATTCCCTCTAGACCTCCGTCCACAGTCGACGGTATCTTAAATCGAGCGAATTCCGACAGCAGTATAATCCCCAAAGACGTTCCAGTCGAGCATAATTACGAAACTTGCACACAAAAATCTTTTCCCCATAAATCCCCAACAACAAATTGCTGCATTTTTCATAAAATTGTTTGCACGAACGAACGAACGAGTACCATATTACAAACTTCGATCGCCATCTCGTGTCTCAACTTGTTGACATCGACCGAGAAGAAAAGAAGTCCTCGAAGAGCTTACACGGACTCGAGTCGAGTCCTTATGCGAGAGGTTAATTACGTCTTCGATCGCTGCATATGAAAAGAACGACTGCAAAATGCATGCATATCTGCTCGACTTGACTCAAACATCCATCAACGACTAGTTTCGCTAGCTCAACCAACCAGAATCCGATAAGCTGCAAATAATTGGCTTTATACTTGCCTCGTCAACGTTCCTAAGGTTGAGCTGACTTTTTGTTACGGAGCTTTCGAAACAGGTCACATTTAATGGTCCATTTTACTCAGGTAATACCTTTTTTTCCCCTTCTTTCTTTTCTTCCTTCTTCTTCTTTTCATGCGTGTGTACCGTTGTGTGTATAAAGAAAGAAGGATAGTTAAGGGGTTGTTTGAAGCACACACGAGTGCGTTCGCCCTTACTTGAAGGGCCCTTTTTTGTATGGAACTAGAAAAAAGAGATTTGGTATGTGGGTTATGTAAATAGGCGGAGAATCCAATTATTCCCTCACTCGGGCTTGTGTTGGATCCGAATCTCGTTTCTGGCAAGTGGAGCGTGATTTTTATTGACTTCTGATTTTCCTGAGAGAGAGAAAGAGAGAGAGAGTAAGAGGAGGAAAGTGTATCACAAGACGGAAAGCAGAGTGGGAGAGCAATTCCTTTAAGTGATGTAGTTTAATTCTACGTCTGCCGATTCCCAGTCATATTTTTTCTTGTACTGCGGGCTACGGGTGAATATAGAATGGTTTGCGGCGAAATTCTCTGGTGGTGGTAAATGGAAGGTAAAAAAGGAAAAAAAATTGGATTGGAATTTAGGGATTTATGAAACAAGAAAGAAGAAAAATCACGGGGAAGGGATTTTGCTGCGAGGATTTGGGAAATGTAATAAACAAATTATAAATTAATGTTTTGCAGGGATTTAATGAATGTAAAAAAACAATTTTTTTTACGAAAAAAATTTAAATTTTTTTTGTTTTTTAATATAAAAAAAATCAATAGCACAACTCATTAGTAAATCTCATTTACTTCATTCATGATCTTTTCCGTTTCATTTTCTCAACATTAGCTCCAACTAAATACCATAGAAAGCTTGAAGAGAGAAGAAAAAAGCAATTATCCTTCTTATTATTAAATTACTTTTTATTTCGTGGTCTGCTTAGTTAAGGACTCGCTTAATGAAGGAATTGACAATTCTAAACTTTAAAAAGATGTTCCATTTTATTTTTTTTATCTTCTTACATTTTCATGTGATTATTTTTTTTAAATTTTTTAATGAGGTACGAAAGCTTTAAATCGGAAGTTTGGTCACTTAGGATGAGAGATTTTTAAAGAAGAGAAGTTTATGATCGGAGTGATGGGTCGGTAGGTGTAATAAGAGGAAATTGATTTTAGTGTACAGGATTAGATCCTATTGGCAAGTAGAAGAGTCTTAGTCAATTGACTTAATTTTATTATCGGGCACTTCCTTTTTACTGATTGAAAAACGAGGTTGTGATTCTCAGACGTGCTTTAAAATTCCTCATGTAATTTTCCAATATTTATTTTATAATGGTGAAAGAAAAAATTTATTTTAAGTGAGAAATATTATTAATCATTAAGGTTTTTTTATTTATCTCGCTTTATACAGTTTTTCTGTTTTTTTCATGTTTTCGGATGGGTTTTTCATGCAAAGTTTGTACTATTTTTGTGCTACATATCGATTTTCGGAACGAGTTGAGTTATTCTATTGTTTTTTTCTTTTTTCTTTCAAAAAAAATAGGAAAGGGAAAATGGACTTGTTTTGTTGTTGCATTGCGTCGTCAGTGCAGAACCAAGTTTGTCTGACCAAATCGAGAAGAAGAAAAACGCAACCAACCAATCTACTTGTTGGTTTCTCTGTTAAATCGTGCTCGCAATGGACATTATCCCAGATAATTTCCTTCGATTTTAACATATTTCATGTTTATTCGGATAGAAAACTAAACTCGAACCTTCAAAATCATTCGGAATCGTTAAATTTGATTTATTTACATTTCTTACAACGCTGAAATGCTGGTAAAAAAATGTGGCTAGGAAATGTCCGTGTTGACAATGCGATGGAAATTGGTCTTGACACACTGACAATGAATGTTGCATATCTGTCTTCGATGGAATGGCGTACACGTCGAGCATCTGCAGGGCTTGAAGGGACTCGGAAGTCCCTGTAGATATTTTGAACGGGCAGCCATAGTTGGCTGATGGCTCACTGGAGACCTATTGAACTTGCCGCTGTTTCTCTGAACTTTGAAAACACTTCCCTAAAGAAACATTAGGTTTTCGCCCACAATACCATCCCAGTGCCCTTACTCGTGATTAAGATGGGTGTCTCATTTCAAGCAACTTCTTAATGAATATAAATAGAATCGCCATTAGTCGGCTGGTCAGTAGTTTATAGGTGAGGCGAAACTAAAACTCTCGAAGGACTTTAGTCTTCGGCGAGCGAAGTGCAGTCAAGCCTCACGCCCAACGCAATAAACATGCAAACCGTTGTTTCATATTCTCCTCGATTGATTTAAGGCATTTCAGTATAAAAAGTCAGGGGAGGGAAAAAAAATTTTTTCCTTGAAATTTTTTTCTAAAGATGGGAATTATTGGATTTTTTTTTATTCGAATTTTAGAGCGAAGTTGAGTTTTTTTCTTTTCCTTAAAATTGCGTGGCAGGTGAGTTAACGTTTGTGTGCGAAATTGTTCGCTGCAAGAGAACATTGTGATGACTTCATCAGCCGAGGATGTTTCCACAAACGAGCCGAGCTACATTAAATTGGGTTGTTGCAGGCCTTCAATTCAATTTAGGGATTCACGGCATGCAAATCTGTATCGATTAACTTCGAAGTTCAATTTAGATCGGGGACAATCGGCTTTCATGTAGATGTTGGTGCGCCTGTTCTGCTAGTATCTTCTCTCTCTCTCTCAGAACTGTCAGGCTCATGGAAACAAAAGACTTGCCAGTGTCATCAACTGTGGAATCTCACATTAGCATGGAAATGGAAACCGGCTCCAACTGCAAAGCTATAAATATGCATGGGTTGGGCATTTTCCCTCCCTTACACTCCTTTGGTGCGTAAAAGATGGAAACTAAGCTTTTTCTTTCGGGGAAAACGGAAAGCTTATTGATAAAATAACACGTACAATTTAGCCATTTTTTTCCACATTTAATTTCACTAAGCAGATTTCGCAATTTCTTTAATTCAATTTTTTTTTTTATGTATCTAAAGAAAAAATTTGTAAAATTTCTGGTTGAAGGAAATTTACCGTAGTTTTTTGAAAAACTGTTCATGCGTACTGGCAAATTGTGCCAAATTGAAGAACACGGTGAAAATGTACATGGAGCAAACAGCAATATGTGCTACAACAACTAAAGCCAAAATCTCATCTATTGATTACTTTGGTCTGAGAAGTTGTGTTGATATTACTGGAAGCTGGAACGCAAGTACACTAACACCAAACAAATGTCGGGTTATATGCACGCAAACAAGAATCGCGCGCGTAGGAAAATATAAACAAAATTTTTCAACCCCTTTTAAGGGTCAATTTACACATGTTGTACAACACACACGTATATATACACAGAAATGTAGCCTTTTGAGTCGTCTCATTCGAGTTTAAGTGCAACCACGCACGTTCTGTAATGGGGAAAAGTTTGCTTTTCACAAACAACTTTACAATTCAGATGAGTTGTTGCGTGAGCCCTCTTTAATTTGCTTCCATATGCAAGTGCCACTGCCATGCTTGACATTTAGAATCCATTTCTTACTTTTCCGAGACAAATATAAGCTATAGAAGTGTGTAGTCGAAAGACAAGCGAGCCGACTCGCGTCTCTTTCTCTCTCTCTCTCCTTTTACGCGGGGTTGTGTAAGTGTAAGGGATGTCACCTATATGAATGCAAAGTAGCGCGTGCCCCCTTCCTTCCCATCATCTCGTGATGGGCTTTTCTTATACTCGGCTTGGTAGAGAGAGAGGCAAGCCAAACGAGAGGAATCTACAAATATATTAAGGAGTCATGCTTGAAAATATTGCACTTAATGCATAGAAATGGCGACTTTTCCCAACCCCCGTGCACACACAAGTTTTGCACAACTACTTTTACTTTGCGCCCGAGCCTTGCCGACTCTGGTAAGAACGTGTGAGAAGATATCGGTGTGAAGTCGGTGCTTAAATTTAGATTTGTTTTCTTCCCACTTAAGCGGTAATTAAATTCTAAGAGAACAGATGGTGTTGGTTGGTAAAGGTAAACGAGAATCTTTTCCTCTTTTCATTCGTGTAGCAGCTGTTAATAGCTACAGTAAGTAGAAGATCTCATCTCATATTTCGCACTGTTTGCTCTTTTGTTTCAATTCATCCACCACGTTTTTATGTAATGCGAAAATTTTCCAAGTGGCTTCGTTTTCATTTTTTTTATAAAAGAAAGAAAAAACATGTTTTTTTGTTTCTGGTTCGTGTGGTTCTTCCATAGTAAAATGAAAGAAGGCAAGACTTAAAAGTGGTTTTATGAAAATGGGGAATATGGAATAGTATGTTTATTAAATCCTTCGAGTGTGAAGTTAATTTCGTGTAATTTACTGGTAAATTGATGAAAGATAGTAGGAATAGATTGAAAGTGGTGTAAAAAGGGCGGACCTTTGGTTGTCAACATGTTCCTTATCGTTAACCTCCTTCTGGCCTTCTTAGACAACACTTAATTAACAATTCTCTTCTTTGTCAGGCAATTTATCTTCGCTAATCAGACAGGAAATTTGTGTGGCATGGACGATGTTGCCACCTGATACTTTGCACCGAGTATAAGAAATTAATGTGATGTCTTACAGAGAAAAAAAAACTCGATATTTTGTGGTTTTGGTATTTTTTAATGAAAATTTTAACCTCTGTGTACAACTTCCTTTCGAATCTCGACTTTTTAATACCACCTTGATGCCTGCACTGCTGGAATTAAATCGTCAAGCCTCGTTGAGGATGCTGGAAACATCTTTCGCAATCAAAAACCGTAAATATTTAATTTTGGTGCATGGAATGGGGGAAAAAAACTCTGACAGATTGCACTCTTGGATGTGTTTTTTTAAGAGAAAAGAAAATTAAGGGGGATTTGTGTTTTTATGTTTGCATAAAAAGGATGAAATCTTGTTTTGTTTGTAAGCGATAACGACATCTGCTGAATTTCAGCGCGAAAGGATATCTTTGGAAAACCCTAGATTATAAAAAAGAAATAAAAATTTAGCGTCGTTTCTAGATTCGTATGTGTTGCTCGAACATGCGGTTTCATGCGATGAATGCGTTAGGCAAAGATACAGATAAGTGTGGTTAAAGCGGGTATAAAATTTGTGATATTTGATTTACAACTTTAGAGAGAGAGAAAAAAATGCTTATACGTACAGAATAAGATTACAGTGTAGTATGAATCAGCACTTTCTACACTGACTTTTTTCATTCCGGTACACTTGTTTACAATTTTTTTTCCAAGTCGGATGTGATGAGACAACTGCAAATGTTGTCTTTTGGCATGACTTTTTTATTTTAATGGGTGTAAAGGGAATATTTCTCTCAAAATATTACATCAAATATAGTGTTTCTATACCGGTATTTACCGATACACGAAACCGGAATTTTCTATTGTATGGTATTGGTACCGGTTTTCGATTTTGGCCGTTTTTGGTTGGTTTTGTTAAAGTTTTGATGTGATTTTGGATAGTTTTTGTTGGATTTGTGTAGTTTTGACATGTTTTGAATTGTTTTTAGCCTCAAAACCTTTTACAAACCTCAAAATCAACCCAATAGCTCTCAATTATTAAATATTACAAGATTTTTAATTTTATTTTTAACTACCGAAAATACCGGTTTTATCTGATTTGAGAAACCCTAATCAAACACACAATTTCACTAGCTACATTCAAAAACTAAAACGAATTTGTGTTAGTTGTGTTTTGTGTTTTAAACGTCACTTGTTCTCATTAAACTGAGTATTAATGAGAAATAAGTTACGCCTAAAACACAAAACACAATTTTTGTTTCAATTTTTGAATACAGCTACTGTTTTAAAATTTAAAACCATGAAATAAACCATTAGAACGATATATCCATCTGTCATTTAAATTTTCTCGTTTAAATCTCATTTTTTCTCATCGTTAAAGATGATCGAGATGAGTGAAATAAATAAATAAAAAAAATTGGCAAGACGAATGCAATAACGTAATAAATTGGCCAGTCACCAAATTTACTTTTATAGTAGGCTTTGACCCTCGTATCGCATGAATCCATGAAGTAAAGGAGTTGGGAAGGGAGAAGGGAGAAGGGGTGAGTAGAAAAAAGAAAGAAAACGTAGCGAGCTGATAAAAGATAGCAGAATGGCAATGGCAGTACCCGGAGAAATGGTTTCTATGTCCACCAATTCCCATCTCACACTTTAATCAGATCAAGAGGGCGGATTGCAGACAATTTCCCCAGCTGGTCCTGATGGGCAAACTGCTGCAATTAAAATGACTGCAATGGCCAGAAAGGCTTTTGAAAGCTCCGAGTCAACAAGAGAATTCCAAGAATTGGTTTGGCTTGGAGAAAAGGAGGATAGTTATACGTTTGGATATGGAAAAGGAAAGGAAGGGAAGGGAAAAGGAAAGAGAGAATTTACAAGGAAAATAAGTTTTCCTCCGGGATTATTTATATCTCGGGAGCTCGTCTGTGCAAACGGCCGGTAGCAGGTGGTCAGAAATCCCGTCTTGAATTGCGCTTTTCACACCTTACACGAGTGGTAAAATTTTATTTTATTAACGTTTCTCGGCGACGGAAATGCGTGTGTAGGAATCGGAATTACTTGATCAACAAAGTGGTATTCGGTGACGAAGTGGACGTATTTATTTTGCGTGCGGCGGAGATTTGTTTTCTCGCTCCACTTAATTCCCGGTTGACGATTCGTCTGGATTTGTGCAAATTTGGGAATTATTCAAACGCGTCTGCATCCATCATTGGGGAAAAAGCTTTGATGGGTTTTTGCCATGTCTTTCACGTGTGTGAGCTGAGTAAAACGTCGCTGGAGAAACGAGCACGCTGCACACAAGAAGAGAAGAGAAGAGGAGGATACTTGGGGTTCTTTCAAGATGATGTGATTGGAACGCGCATTCATTTCCTCTTTTCTTTGGGTTTCTTCTTTCCGAATTGTTTTCGCTGCCATTTCTCAAAGAGACTCGCAACATCCATTTCTCTTATTGACACGTGTTCACGTGACACATTCTTCTTGATGGTTCCGCGTGCCTGTTAAAAAGCAACCCAACGAAAAGAAGTTGATTTCCCTTTTTAAGTGTGCCAAGAACAGGAAAAAATAGGAAAAGAGGAACAAAAAAAAGGTGAAATGACAAGAAAAAAAATAAAAGAAAGTAAAAGAAAGAAAAGAAGAAATAGAAGAGGAAAAAAAAAGCTCTTTGTTTAATTAACACCACTATTCATTGCAGTCAATAAAGTAAATACGAATTATTTCCGAATGAGTCACCATCCAATTCTTTTAAGTGAAACCAACCAACTTTTCTTCTTCTTTATTGCATTCCGAATGGCCCTAGTCAATGGTAAACCGAAATCAGCAGGGAAAAATTAAAAAATTTTATTTTTTTATAAAATTTATTCTTTCCACACCAAAATCGGATTGAAAATTTAAGAGAAAAGAAACGTACATAATAATTAAAATATATATAAGGAGAAGAAAGAAGAATTAAAAATTTATTTCCCAGGATTATTTTCTTCTAATCCTAACAAGGTTTAGGACTGCGATTTAGCGAAAAGTTGTTTAAAAATATATAGAATGCGTGGGATTTATGCACTGCGGAGAAATGAAGTCGACGAGAGGGATTAGTTTGCAATAAAAGAACGCAAAAGAGACAGTCGTCATAATCTTCTACGTATTTATATTTATACACGCAATATTAAAAAGTCTACAGACACTGAAAACGATGGGAGTTTTTAAGGGGTGGCATAACTCGTGCGAAATGTGGGGCGCTGGTCGGGTGATGCAGGGCGGGGGGGCAACACGGGCAGATGGGCTCGTTTTCTTTTTGCTCGCTTCTTTCTTGCTCGTTGCCCATTTTAGGTACTCGTGCCGTCAAGAACAATTACGGTATTACGATTAATAAAAGGCATATGCATTTGCTAATGTGCTTCTCTCGTATCTCGACTGTCGTAAAAGTTTTCATAAGCTTAGAAAATACCACATGGGGTTGTTAAGCCCGCGATGGCTATTGCAACGGCGCGAGTGACCACTTTGTGACTCGACGATGGGAGACTCGAGATGATGAGGATGTTAAAGATTATATTCGTAGATGTTGGGATAAGGCGGAAAGGAAGTTGTTGATGGTAGCGACTAAAGGGTTGAGTTCGCCGGTGCAGCCATGTAGGGAAAATTGGTTGAATTAAGGGGGGGTTGGTATGATGGGGGGATGGCTGGCAAAACCGTAATCACAGTTGCGTATTAAAATAAGGAGGAGGCTGTGCTTGGTTTTTAAAACTTTATTTTTTTTATTTATCTTTTTTTGTTTATCCGGTGTGAATTTATGGATGGAACGAATTAGGAAATTTGTTGTGATTGAAATATAATAAAGTAAGAGCTTAAGTGGGCTTTGCTGCGCACCATCATTACATTAGCAGAGTTTATTTGTGATTCTTTGAAGGTTCTAAAATAATTTTTAGCAAGAAAAATGTGTTGGCTCGAAGAGAAAGCAAGTGCGTCCTAATTAAAAAGGCTTTTAAGCCTAAAAGCACACAAGGGGTATTTAGAAACGATTACGTGTTTTGCATTTTAATTTAGGCTTTATCTTATCATTTATGCTAATTCGTTAGACAACAATAAAATGGTGGTGAATCGATTGCACGGGAATGTTTGTGCGAGATCAACTGTAGAGGGAAAGAGAGAGAGAGAAGAGTCGCACAGATGCGGAAAGAGCAACAAAAGCGTTCGCCGCCATTTTCCGATGAATCGGCAAAGGCAAATTTGTGGTTTTCATGCTTTCCTCTCTAATCTCTCTCGAATTAATATGACACCGTAGATGCATATCACAAGCAAACGTCAATAACAAATATTACGCAAGACCGGAGAATATCCGAGTCGATGACCCCGTGTGAGCGACTCTAACGGGCTGTGATGCAATTCGTCCATCGGGCACGAGCAAACGAAACAAAAGCCTCGAAGCAGAAAGAAAGACAGAAAAAGAAAAGGAAAGAAAAACCAGGTGGCCTCAGAGAGTCTTGGTCTTGCAAAACAAAGCGAAAAAGACAAAAGAAAAACAGTGAAAGCGACACTCTTGGGAACACGCTACGGTGACTAGACTATACGTGAGGAATTTCTGAGGAAATCAGAAATAAAAGTTTATGTCAACACGCAGTTAAAGTTATCGGTTTATTGTGCGGCCCCTAATTACGCTAGTGAAAGGTTATTAGCGGCATATGGCCCTGACGAAAGGGTGATACGGGTCAAAAGATGGCCACGGTGTGGTTTCGGTTGGAAGAGGTCGGTCGGGATCAGAGTTGGGCAACGGTAACAAATTTTATCCTCAATAATAAGGGAGTTGATAGGTGCGAGCCAGTAATGCAGGGATTTGATGTTGGCAAAAGTCTTTTGTCTTGATGGGGAGGGCTCCGGAAAATTGTTTTTCCCGATGACCACTAGATGGACTAAGGTCTCGAGCTTGCTTCTTGCACCTGGGGATTACAGCAAGTTGCCCGTTTTGGCAATTTACACCTCTTCCACCGCGGTCTTTCTCCCTCTGTGTGTATTGACTTTTTTGTGCTTAAAG
Source organism: Geophilus flavus (assembly GCA_034695885.1). Lineage (NCBI taxonomy): Eukaryota > Metazoa > Arthropoda > Chilopoda > Geophilomorpha > Geophilidae > Geophilus > Geophilus flavus. The sequence continues at coordinate 22,155 of JAQFZO010000051.1, forward strand.
TCGCCACTACATGACAGTCGTAATGTCGTGTGATGAAATAAACGTTTTAATTTCATACCACTGGGCTATTTACGGCTTATAATCTCACTGCGAGGATTTATTTATTGTTCTGGATTAAAGGTGAAATGAAAATGCCCGACATTTTAATTTTTTTTTTTTTTTGGAAATGATGACTAAAGATAAATTGAAGTTAGCTTTTATGTTTCTTTTTTATAATTTTGAAACTTCCGTTTCTTTTTAAGGATTTATAATTGTTTTTTATTCTTCTTCTATTTTGTTTTGATGATGTTTTTTTTTACATCAAAGAAACCGTTTAGTCTTGATGAAAAATGAATGCATTAAATGGATGCTCAAATTTCACTAGCAGACGCGCGAAAACAACACCCCCTGTTTTATTTTTTTTTCGAGGCAACATTTCATTTTTTCTACTCGTTTGTTTGTTTATGTAGGGGATCGATATTTCTTTTGTTTTATCAACAACAAAAAAAGAAAGAAAAGAAAAGTCGTGAGTGCGCCGAAAGGTCAATTCGAGGCAATATTACCAGAAATAAACATAAAAATTCAATTTTTGGTCATAAAAATGTGAAATTTGGGCAAATTTACAATGCAGAAAGTGAAAAATGATTAAAATACGAGTATGAAATGACTCAGCATTAGCGTTAGCATATGTAATCAATATCCATCAGATTGCAGTCAGTGTGGGTCAATTGTTTTGTTTGATGATAAACGGTTTTGAATTTTAATTCATCTTGTTTTTTTTATTCTTTTTTCACGAAATAATCGAGTGGGCGAAGTTTTAAAGGACTAATACTTTGCTTTCATCATTGTGGCAACATTCATCTTGAATTCATGGCAAATGACTCATGACGTGACGTCCACCGAGAATCGTACAAAAGGATTGAGGAATCTCTCCCGTCAATTCCTTCCCTTCTTGTCAGAGACGGGCCAGTAGGCGCTCGGCTGCCGGTGATTGATGCGGTCATCAGAGCGAGGCCAAGGGGCTTTGGCGGGGAAATGATTCCATATTAAAAGATCTCGGCAGCTAATCCGGAGGACAAACGCCGAACGCGCCCGCGCATCAATAACGCACAAGGCTACATTAGTCTTTGCTGCTTGCTCAGCCTGCAACATTTGCAAAAACACTGCTGGGGTTGATAAAATGACTGACAAAAATGTTATTAGTGTTTGATAATGGAATTTGGTATTGGCGACACTTTCTAAATTGAATTTTGGGCCGAAATTGATCGGTCTTGAATGTTGTTTTAAACTTTTCCGAACAAATAATCAGTTTTGCAAATTGATTTTTTTATGTAGCCTGCTAGTTTTGTGTCAGAAAAGCCGGAAATTGAAAATATTGAGGAAATTTTGTGTTTTTTTATTTTGTTATTTTCTTTCTTTCTTTCCTGACATTATAGAAAATTTTTAATGAAAAACGTGCAAACTTTGCTGTTTACAGGTAAAGAAAAAGCGACCGTTTCCTTGGAGACGAAATGTTTCTAGATTACATCAAAAGCTTAGAAAATTTTATTTTATTATAAAGTCATGAAACTTCAGTCATTTTTTTTCTATCAAAGTCTATTTGCTGAGTTTAATGAGAAAAACTTGGCAAATTAATGCAAACTGAATTACGAGGGAATGAAAAAAATCAGACATTTTCTCTATTTGTCATTAAACTAATTAATTTTAATAATTTTTTCAATTTATACGGGATTAAAGAATTTTTTTTTGTTATATCGAACAACTATCGATTCGATAAATATTTGCATAGTGCGAGAGTAAAATTGGTTTCTCCGTCTTTTGCAAGGAATGATTGGGAATTGAAGAAAAACAAGTTTTAAAATGCTAAGACATTCAAAAAATATAATAAAAAAAATTCCAGGTGAAATTGATTTTTTCCTTCATTTCCTCATTTTTATCTCTTAAAATTAATTTTCCTCGTCAACCGAATATCAACTTTAAATCTGCACATTTCCATTTCGAAAAAGGAAAAGCTTTGGCGTGTGCCATCGCGCGCGCCCACCACCACCCCTACCATCACCTGTGCCGCTGTGTCCATTTGAACTGCCGGTGCCCTTCATCTTGACCTTTCGAGCCATTGATCATGCACGAGAGGTTGAAATGCAGCAAAATAGTGCGCATTTCAGTCGAGACCATTTCCTAATGATGCCCTTCGGGTGTCGTTACGACTGCCGCGATTTATTTGCCGGAGAATCCCAGCCAAAATTGTTTAGTCGAGGCTCAAATGGCATTTAGTTCGTTTTCCTGCTTTTATCTCGTAAGTAGAAGATGAAATGAAGAGTGCAAAAGTAAATACCACTTTTCCCCTTTGTTTTTCCTAACATTTTTCAACCGCCTTTTCTATTTTTCACGCGCAAAAACCTAGTAAAACTTTACTGTATACGTGGAATTTTTAAATTCTCGCTTTAATTAAAGTGAGATGTTGAGAAAAATGAAAAACCAGATGGCAAAGGTTAAGTAGCAAAGTCGGGAGCATCGGGACGCAAAATCCCACATCACTTGTTGTAGTCGTTTCAATTCGAGTGAATTAAAGATGGACTTACAATTATTATACAAGTTTGACAATATTTATAAATGGAGGTTTTACGTGAGATTGGAAATTATTGCCAACGACGGCAATATCTTTGACCGGATCATATCAATCACAATTGGGAATAGTTATTTATTAATGCGGCAAATGATTTGTTCACCTGAGCTTCTCTCTCTCTCACGTTGATTGTGTTATTAAATTCTCATTCCGGAGTGGAGAGTTATTAACATGGAGTAGTGCATAAGAATGAATTACACGATGAAATGAATGCGAAATAATATACGTGTTTAATTCGTGATGTACGTGTTGTTATGAATCGATCGCAGTGCGGAATTATTACCCGTCGTTGCCAATAATTTAAGTTGTTAATTCTCGTGGAAATTCAAACAAATTTTCACACGTCTTTCGAGTGATGAAAATGATTCGACTTTTTTCTTTTTTTATTTATTTTATCGTTCTGCTTTGATTGAAGCCAACATCACCTCATTTCTGGCCAATTTCACCTTTTCCTTCGCATGCATTCGCTAATAAACAACGACGCTTTTAAAATGAGATCACATATTGCTTCACTTGTGGAAGGAGAAGGAGGGAGGGCGCGGGGAGGGCACGCGTTTTACATATGCGTTGTTTGGTGACACGTGAAATTGATTCTAATGCGAAACAAGATTCGGTAAGACATGTGCACGCCGCACGCTGCCATCATCTCACTGCTGGCTTTTGGTTTTGGGAGTCTTTTCTCTTGCTCGTCGTGAGATGGAGCTCGTGTTCGTGCCTCAACTCCCTACGGGGGTGCTTTTCTTCCTTTTCTTCTTCTTCCTCTTTTTTTTTATCCGTGCAACAAAAAGAAAACAGACGCAACGAAATGGGAACTAGGCCTTGCCAAAATGCCTCGGACGATGAGAAATAGAAAGAAGAAACGACGTTGCTCGCTCGTGGCCTTCTCTTCTCCTCTTCTCTTCTTTCTCATGCCGCCTCTACTCCTCCATTACTCCAGTGGCTCACCCTCACCCATCTAGTCGGCGCAATCAAGCTTTTGGATGGTTGCGAGCGAACCCGCGCGTTTTCACTGCGGTATTTCGCGTGTGTGGATCGAGTCAACTGATGTGTTTACTGTTTTTAGTGTCTTTGGACGCCCGGCGACTCGTGAGCAATTTTCATATCGCTGAGGAATGTCTTTAGATTGAGGGGTTTTTTTTCCTTTTTTTCGTTCTTTCTCTTTTTTCCTCTCTTGGAGGTAGAGTGCAGCGTTGTAGTAGAAGGGGTGTTGGAGGAGATAGTGTCTTAGGAAGTTTTTGATCCTACTTTGAAATTTCGGTTAGAATGTTTCGAGGCAAGAAGAAAAAAGAAGAAAGGAATGGCGCACATTCCATGTGGGATTTGTTGCGTGTAAGTGAGCTTTTGTATCATATGTTTGGGTTTGAGGTTTCAATAAAAGATTTTTTTTATTTATTTTATTTTTTTTTGAGGAAGAGATTGACAATTTCATCTTTTTTTTCCTTTTCTTTTATTCCTTCTTTTTTTCTCACTCCATGAATTGTTTGTTGAAATTCAAATTTTATATTTATTATCGTACAGTGTAGAAGTAGAAATGTTGTAATGATGTCAAAGATCCTTTTGTGATGGTTTTGGTTTTCCATTGTAATGAACGAGTTTGCAAATTCCTGGCTCAAACAGATTAAAATTATCGCCATCTCGCCTATCCTGCCATTTCTCAGTCATATTTTACGACTGGACATTGGCTTATCATCGTTTGGATATAAAATAACTCATTGCATTCAAAAGCCCCATGAGTAAAAGCGACATTAAACGCTGCACTTGTTGTTTTAAGGATAACAAAATAAAAATGTGAACAATAAGAACATCTCCCTTTAGACCATTCATGGGGATCTTTAACAGGCTGGCAAAATGTAAATCAGCGCAGTGCCATTTAGAATAGTTTCCCAAGACATTGCACGGTTCACGGATAATGGTGACTGTCGTAAAAAAAGGCTTTTCTAAAGGAAGGAAATCGTAGCCATAAGAGAGGCAAAGGCAGACGCTTGGCCGAAATTTCTTGTGCTCAGCACTTCCTTTGATTTGTACATCTTCTGCATTGTACTGTACAAAAACCTTAAAGGAAAAAAAAGAGAGACATAAAGCCGCAAAAAAGTGTTTGCAGCTTTAAGATTTTTTATTTTTTTGAAAAAAATTGTAAATTTCGCTAATTTTTTCACAAAACGGTGAAATTATGCGCCGTAAATCAGAACCGAGTGGAATTTCCTTGTATTTATGATGAGATAGTGATTTCTGTTTGAGTGTTTTTGTCCAAATAATTTTCAGTTTATTCGCTTAGTTGGACAGGGATGATAGTGAGAGAGAATAAAAAGCGATATTTCCTTCCTTTTTCCTATGCAATTTGGATTCAGAGCTGGCGCCAAGTCTCGTATATAAAAATGAAAATGGTTGGAAAAGAGAGAGAAAAGGAACATTGGCCCTGTGTACACACAAGACAGTGAAAAACGGGCGTGACCTGGCATAGTGCTCCAGTTGGAAATGAAGCAAGAGACAATTTACCCATTTGTCATTTCATTCTTTCGCATTTTATCGATGAGATTCCAAATGAGAAAGGAAAAATAGAGAAATTCATTTCACTTTTCTCTAAAAAATTTTTTGAAAAATTTTTTTTTCAAATTTTCTCCGAATATATAAAACGCTTTTGTCATTATCTATGGATCCTAATGTAGTTTATATGGAAGTATGTTCTCGAGAGGATTTCAAACAAACCGGAGTTTTTTATTTACCAATACCGCATTTAAAGATGGGGGGCAGAAAAAAAATTTGAAGGGTATATAAAAGTTTCTTTTTTTAAAAACCGAAACCTATTGCAATTTTTTTTCTTCTTTTGCTCCTCGTTTCACTCTTTTAGTCAAAAGACATCTCTGAACTCTGCACGAGTGCCTTTGTATAGATACTCAAAAAAACTTCCATCATTCGAAAGTTTAAAGAGCTTTTGTGTGTTGTATCGAGCAGTGTGTAGGTCGACGAAAAAAAAATAATAGAAAGTTTTTTTTGTTTGCCTTGAATGCTGATTGCGTTTTTTTCTGTCGTATAGACACAGGTATTATTTTTATTTTTCACTCTTATTCTCAGTGGGTCAAAGACAGAAAATGGTGTTTTATTTCAAAGGGATTTATTTTTCCCTTTGTTTTTCCATTATACTTGTTTATTCGTCATCGATCGCTCTCGTGATGAAGTCTTTCAGATTCCAGGGGCTATTAAAGGTTCATATTTTTATTATGATTAAATAATTATGGTGTTTCTTAATATTTAAAGGACGGTAAATGGCTTTGGAAATTGACAACTGACTCGTTTCGTTTTTATTAACTCTGAAAATTTGTTGTCGTGCGCCGCTCGAGTGTTTACCTCGGTTAAAAGAAATTGTTACGCTGTATCGACTGAAGTATGAATCGAGCTTTAAAAGGAGGAGGAATATTTCAGCACAGTCCCAACTCGTTTAGTAAATGACCGGCAGTTTATTCGTACTAACGAGTATTTTTTGAGCCCATTTCTCCATTTTTATATGCCTTTTCCTTTTCTGTCGTGATTTATTTTCCAAAAATTGCAAAATTTAAAATTTTTGTTTTAGTGAAAATTAAATTTTCTTCTCTCTTTCCCTGCCACTTTAGTTTTAGTCTCGGTTTTGGTTTTGGTTTTGCGACGTACGGTATCGGATGGAAAAATCGTATTAACGAAAAATAAAACCGAAATTTACGAAAGATTTTCTTATTATGCCATTTTTTGCACTATCGAATTTCGCATTAAGTGGTTTGAAATAACATTGAGTCTGGGGAAAAAATTTGAGATTTTGCCCGAGTTTGCACTATGCGGTTTTTCGTACAATGCGGTTTGTACTAACGAGATAGAACTATATCAAAATTGTAATTGAAAGTTTTGTCTCGGTTTTCGTGCTGTATATAAAGGAAAAGGCAACTTTAAAAATTAATTTCCTTCAGTCGTGATATTGGGAAACTATTTTTAAACCGTTTTCGATTTATATCGAGGGTTTAACGGACAATGTGTTATACGTTATTTCCGCACGATTTAAGCAAAGACACTAGTGCAAACAGATATACAAAGTATCAAATTGTCCCAAATTATTCCCACTGGATGAGGCCATAAATCGCCAATGCGGTCGGTTCGGTGTAAATGATAGGTTTGGACAAGGATCATTGATCGCTTCCAGTTTTCCAGATAATTTTTCTTCACCCCGTTTTTGTGTTTCGTTTCGACTTGTTACGTGCGATACGGGAAAAGGAGGAAAAAATTGCCCCTCATTAGTTTTGGGTTTTGCCAATCTGTAAATCCAATTACCGCTGGTCCCTCGTTACAAGCACCTTGTTGCATGCCAAGAAGTCTTTTCTCCCTGCAGCGATGGTCATTAGTGAGATCATGACTCGGTCACGAAAATCGAGTCCCGTTGCCGGGCAATGTGTGTGAGGAAGAAAAAAAATTAGGACGAGGCCGATTGGTCGAATTCGCAATCGTGGAATTTTTTTCTTTTTATTGTATTTGCCACGTTGCATTCGTATTTCGGTTTTGGAAAAGTAATGTGTGATTTAATTTATGGTTGTAGAAGTGATGATTTATTAGAGTCGTTGCAGTTTTCTGTCGTAATAGCTACAAATGTTGATCTAATAAATCGTCCGCGAGAATGAGTTGTTGTTTGAAGTTTGTTGTTGACATACATTTCCTTCTGCCTCGTTTCCACCGTCGAGTTTTAAGGGCGATGGCGTTGGTTCGATGACTTATGATTTCATTGGAAAATAGTTTTATGGGGAAATGTTGGTCGGGTGGCGAGAATGTGGAATTCAGATTTGCAGTGATCTCGTGCACATCTAACGGGAACAGTTATTCAATTGATTCCTATTTGGCCTCGTGTATTCCTATGGATAAATACACGTGGCAAATAGATCGATAAATACCTACAATATACACTGTTCGATGACGGAATAATAAAGACACTTAACGGTGTGATGGGTGTGCATTTTAAGAATATTTTTATATACCGTAAATCCTCTAATTGTGCGCGGGTCTCTATTTAACCGCACTATTAGAGGATTTACGGTATATAAGTTTGTATTTGTTCTAATTTAAGTATATTTCAATTGAGAGTTATTTTGAGAGAGAAAGCATTGTGTCAGCATTGCGTCACAACTGCAAAGGTATAAAAGTTAGTATAGTCTGAAAACTTTTTTGTTTGGCTCTTGTAAGGATGAATATGTTTTAAATTTATGTTAATGCGGAGGCATTCTTTTGATTATGCTTTAATGCGGCGAAATGCTCGTTTAAAATGCCTCTAATTGTCTCTTATTATTTATAAGTTATTTATTAAAGCGGAGCTGGCACGATGAAATAGGTGGAATCTCCAATTGGCATAGTGATTATGGTGTTTTCACGAGCAGCTATTTGTTCAATTACAGCATCATTCGCTCTCGTTTCACTTTCATTTAATTGTATTGCTTGCGAGATGATAATCTGCGAGCATGTATGTACGAGTTGCAATTTTCGAGAGTTTTGGGTTAGAGGTGAGTGCTGGTAAATTTATACCTTGACCACACACGATAACGAACTACGTCAATTTGTTAGAGAAACTGTCAGACTGCAATGAAGCGAAGTCGAAAACAAGAGTTTAATATGCGAGTATTGAAATAGAAGGTTAGAGCCTCGTTTTAAATATTTCAGTGATTGTAAAAATGGAAGTAGTTTTAAAAGAGCAATTTGGAAGTACCGTTGCGTGAAAATTTTGCATAAAATGTCGTGCAAATGTGAGTTATATCGAGTCGTGGGTGTGTTGCACTCAGGGAGACACGTACGAGCGACTTAAAGTTGAAAGGGATTGACAAAAAAGGGAAGGAAGTGAAGAAAAGGCAAAAATGGTACCATAAGGGTTACTTAAATTACACTGAGGTTTTATTTCCTTTGTGCAAAACTTCAAAAACATTTCATTCCAAATGAAATGAAATGAAAGAAAAGAAAAAATTCCAAGGACTAATTTTTAATAAAAAGTAAATAAATGGAATGTTTATGCCAGACCCTCAAGTGCTAAGCCAAACAATCTCGAACTAAGACTTTCCATGCTAAGATGCATTCCATTTTAAATATGTACATGTTAATTATTTATCGGGCGCTGTTGCCTTGGTGACTGGTGCACTTTATTAATACACCAAGAGCACTTCCCCCAAACTCTCTGCGTTTTTGCCTTCTTCCTTCTTCTTCTCTCTACCAGAACTTTGTTAATTATTTGAATTTATTACATTTTTTTACATGTGGTATTTGATGTTACTTTTCCCAACAGTTTAATTTAAGGCTCCCAGGTTAAAAAGCAACGAGTTTTCTTTTTAAAAATAAAAAACTTAAAGAGAAATATACGAATAAGAATAGGAAAAAAGCTTTTTGTTCTGTTTTTTTTTTCCTCCTCACTCACTGTCGTTTTACAGTTTTACCTTAAGACGTTTTCCTAATAAAAAAAAATAAGTCGAACCTTTTACTTGAAGGTTTTCTGAGTATTATATTTACAATAAAAATTTCATCAGTCAGTTGAATCCGTTTCAGTCTATTGAACTAATGCGTGTACCTTGTTTTTTCCTTTCTCCCAATTGCGATAATGGAATTATATTCCCCGAAAAGAGTGGTATTTCTTTTTTTTTCTTATTTTTATCTTGGTAAATGCGACGATATAAAAGGAAAATTTTCACACATTTCCAGAGAGTGAAAATGGTGAAATTACGATTATAAAATAATAATGGGATTAATAAATCGGCATTGTTGTTTGTCGTTTCATTTGTAGTCATATTTTATAACGTGTTATTGCTGCAAGTACCTTGCAATTACCTTGCACGAGTGAATGGACAAGCCATGAATAAGAAATACCGTGCATGTGACCCCTCTTTTAGGAGGTTGAAGGCGAGTCACGAGGGACATTGCTACATCAACACGAAGAGAGAGAAACGTGTAAATGTACAGTGAGTGCAAAACGTTGTCAACATTGAGCCATGAAACGCAAGTTTTTGAATAAATTTTTCAAAAAAATTCCAAATCGATTCGATTATCGTGCATTTTATTTTTTTATTCCAATAATAATTCATGCATCTAAAAATGCTTTTAGTTGAACAAATAAAAGTACGAGTAAAGTTTGAAAGGGAACTTTGCTACACATGAAAGGTGAATGGCGACGCACTTAACCACCTTTTGTAGTTCTTGTTTGCTACAAGCGGCAACTCCCGATATTCTATGGATGATTAGATAAGCTAAGTGGTGCAGCCAAGACAAAGCTAATGTGGGCTTTAGCCATTATTAAAGAGTTGTCGGCAGACTCGACACAGGTTGTTTAAAACTAGAAAGATGTTTTTTTCTATGCTTCTGGGACACTGTAAGCCTTTGGAATAACTATTACACATTTTAATACCTCGAAAAAAGGATTTTAGGCTTAAATTTTTGCCTTTTTTCGAGTGTAATTTGGAGAAAAGTAGTTAATAAATAATTAAGCTGAATAATTGTTTGTTAGATTAGTTGGAATTACATGATAAATTAAACAGTAATCACTCTTTTTACAAATATGGGAGTGGCTGGGCGTGGCCACTCTTTGAGTTGATTGATAAGACGGCCACTCTTCAAAGTTGCAAGTGGATTAATAAGATGGCAAATCCGAAACGTCGAGCGTGGGGGAGGGGAGGAGGAGAAATGGCTTATATAATAATCTCTACTTGGCATACTTTTAAAGATAAAATTTAAAAATGATAGAAATTGTGACATAGCATTGGAGATGTAAGTTAGACAAAATTAGGATCGTCTTTCACATCATTAGTTCCAACTCTAACTCGAGGGCGAAACGAAACCACGTAACAAGCTCATTTATTTCTTCTCTTGTCTACAATTTGCCGAATTAGTTCAGCACGGGATTGGATTTCACTTTGAATTTCATTTGCAAACTTGCGAGAAAATTCGAATGCGCATTTCGCAGCTTCGCGGAATACTGAACAGAAATTGTGCTATTATATTTTTTTTTCTCCCCCTTTCCAATTTTTAATACAAAATTGAGTTTTGTTGGTTACAGTGATTTTTTTCCTCTTTTTCTTTTCTCGCTATTGAATTGCAGTTATATGGTCTTCTTCTTCTATCACCTTCGTACCATTTGATTACGTTCAGTGGTGGCTGAGGGATTATTCCGCTCACTGCCCACGCCTCAGAGTCTTTTGTTGGCCGAGAGAGGGGGGGTAGATGTGTGGTTGGTTAGTGTGTGTTGGAATCAAGATTCATCGAAACCTTATTCAGACCCAGTGAACCTTTCTCTCCCTTTACCCTTGGTCTAATGAAATTCCAACTACCCTACATCCAATTACACGAAATACAGATGGAATTAGATCCTAGCAGGCTTAAGTCTATGGGCGAGTCGAGCTGTTGATGATTGTGTAAACTCAGTTATAGGTTAAATATATTATTGTTTTTACTCATCGTCTCACAACTTTTGCAATTATTTTCTAACATGGGTCTCGAGTTTCTTTCTTTTTTTAAAGAGTAAATTGAAAATGTGTTTTCTGCTCTGCGAATTGATTTTTTTTTGTTCTTTCTTGAAATTTTAATTTAAAGCAACGCAGAATCTGTGAAAAAAAATAAGAAAAAAGAAAATGAAGAGTGGAATGGAATTTTAGTCAAAGTTGTCCCTTTGGGTTTGCAGACGAAAATTTATAATCAACTGTTGTTGTTGTATCACGGGGCATATGGCAAGATTAAATTTTTAGCCCGAACACTCGAATGTTGAAAATAAAAGTAATGACGGCATATGCGAAAATGATGTGAAAACTGTATGGAATTTACAAGCCTCGCGCAAAAGCGGAGGAAAAGAAATTTATGTCGGCAAGGAAGAAAGTTTTAATCTCGTCTCGATTCTCGTAATTCGTGCAGTGGGACGTAGTCGTAGTCGCTGCATGACACGTTGTACTATTTTATTTAATGTTGTTTGTGAAGTTTTTATCTATAAATCTTGGCACCAATTTCTCATCAGGGCCGAGCCAGTGTCTTCCCCTGTCTTACGACGATAATTAAATATTCACACGAGTGATCGTAAAGCGTGGCGAAATTGCCTTCAAATTCCCGCCTGCAACTATAATATAAAAAAAAAAAGAAAAAACATTTTCAGAAAAGAAAAAAATATAAAGAGCGAATCGAACAAGTTAAAGGAAATTACACAAGTTATACATAAAAGCAAAGAAAAAGAGATAAAAATCAGTTTTATAGATCTTTTCGACAGGCCGTGTCGTTGCGACACGAGTTGAAACTTAATCGGGGAAACTTTGTCATATTTCACTATTGAACTTGGACGAGGGAAACTGGATGGTGGCCCCTTTCTCTTCTCTTCTCAATCGAACTACTTTCAGCCGCCTCGATTTTATGGGCGTCCCGCGTTTTCTGCCATCCATGCAATTCAGAGACGAGAGAGAGTTGATAGACACGCATAAAACGTGTGTGTTGGGCATTTGTAAACGGAACCGGCTTACCCTTTTCCATCACTCACTACCTCATTTTTTTCTCTCTCTCTTTGTTGTCGAGTTCGTCTCGCTCAAATTGAAGGCCGTTTAATGACAAACTTATCAATTTGCAATTCCCAAATGCCACTTTTCACCTTTTAATTGCACCTTTGCACTTACCGAGCGGAAATTAACTTTTCAAATCAATCCCGAGTTGAAAAGTCGTTAAAAAGATTGAAAAATTGTTTCGTTTGTTACTAGCTGATGATTGGACGTTATACACATTTTATCGATTGGTTTAAAATAAATTACGATTATTATTTTTCCTAATAATTACCGAGTCAAAATCTGTGTCGAGAGAAGTTGTGTGTTAGTCGAGTTAGCCGTATCCGGAGTCATCAATATGCCATCTTTATGGGGGCAACTGCAATGCTGTTCTCACTCGAGGTTAATAGCGTTTGCTAAGAAGAATGATGGCAGTGGGCGAGTTAGGCCGCGCCTTGGCCGTCCATTTGCACAAGGAGAGTCGCGTGTAATTAAACCCACCATGCTATCCCACCCCTTCTTTATTTCCGTACTCGAATGAATTATACAAACACACGTTACGTTCACGCCCGTAAGCCGTGGCAAGTGTGTGAAAGTGCCATTGCAACGTACGAAAAATGGACGTACATATATCGTTACGACTGTCACATTACGCTAAGAATTTAAATGCGTTTTACGTGGGAAATACCGTCGAGTTGCGGTGTAACAGTAGAGTGCGTTGATGGACAATCGGTCTTTTGAAAGTTCATGGGCAACCATATGGATTTTGTAGTTTTTCTCGTTTTTTTTCTCGTTCGAGGTGTTATTGCATATCTCGTAAAACACTTAATGATGTGGTAATGACTTTATCACGACTCATAAAGGACACATGCTATCGGAGCGCGTGGGTAAGTCGTGACCACTGATGTCGAGCGTTTTCTTGGTGCCTTTTATGTATTGGACAATACGAACTGATTACGGATATCTTTGTGTGCGTGTTGTACGAGTGTGTGTGGATGTCTTTTGTGAGTCGGGTTCATATTTTGAGGTAGTTACAGCGGGTAATCAGTTGGGAAACTGTTCTTGGAATTGATCTTTTCTTTTTTATGGTAGAATCAATATTTAATCTCGTTATATACACGTAAAACATAAAAGGGAATGGTGAACGAGTGACGTCCGTGTTGTGCGATCATAATACTTGTAATCTAATTAGGTTATTGGGAATCTAATTTACCCACTGGTTGACTACCGTATTGCTTTATGTAATAAAAAAAAACGTAATTCCGTTTCCTTTCTAATTACTGTACAAATAATCGTACAAAACTACAAATTGAATTTTTTTTTCTAATAATTTCTATTTTTTATTTTATTTCTAGGTGCCAATATGGGGTTCGAGGATTTCCATGGTCCCACGTTCGTGCAGGAACCGACAACCTCGATAGATTTTTCAAACAACACGGGAGCCAAATTAGACTGTGTCGCCAGAGGTAATCCCGCACCGTTGGTGCAGTGGGTTTTGCTGGACGGAAAACGCGTGCGCAACGTGGGCAACGTGAGACACGTATTCGAAAACGGGACGCTATATTTCCCGCCGTTCCGGACGCAGGAGTATCAACAAGACGTGCATGCCGCCATCTACAGGTGCCAAGCTTCTAACGTCGTCGGTACGATCGTCAGCAGAGACGTTCGAATCAGAGCAGGTAGGATGGGAAACGTTTAAGTTAATTTTATTTAGGCTTGATTGCATAGTAAACTTTTAACGAAGGGAGTTAAATCGTCTAAAGGTTATTTAACCTCGAATTTAACCATCGATTGCGCCGAAAGGATTCTTGAATGTTTTGGTTTGGAAATGGAGGTTTGACATCGACCTATGCGAGTAAATTTTACATAAAATATTTATCACGTCATTTTATTAAATAAAGTTGACATCGAACTAAAGACATATCGTAATTTAATGACTTTTTATATGACATGAATCTACTTATATATCATCACTTTCCAATTTTTTTTTACTCTCTCTCTCTCTCTTGGAATATATGGCTGACCATAAAATAAATTAAAATAATATTGAATTTCATCATTCAAACTTGAATTTTCCAATACTTGGAATAAAAGCATCACGATTTAATCAAGAAAATCCAAAAATAAAAAAATTGAAAAAAAAATTTTTAAATAAAAAGTCATTGATGTTAATAATTCATTAGAATTCAGCACCATACACGTAGCAAGAAGGGAGAAAAAAAGATTAATTTTCTTAGTATAAAGATTTCTTTTCTTTTTTTTTCCTTCTGGTTTTCTATAGTGCTTGATATGGTAAAATCAATGGCAATAAAAGTGCAGAAAGTAAAGGGCGTGCGTGTGTCGGTGGTCCCCTTTAACTTTTCTTCCTTTTTTTTTTACCCGGGTGAAACGTGCTCTGAGCTGTCTCTGCACTCAGAAATTGGTTGGTATTGTGTTTGCATAAATCGTCCATGGCGATTAAGCAGTGGTGGTGGTGCCATACGACGAAATTTATGCAAGTGGCAGCAGCGCTTTTCAAAAGAATTGCCTCGAGTGTTTTGATGGGAGTTATTTGTGAGCGTCGAGTTGTGTGGAACCAGGTGTTGGGTATTATTGTTACTTTGCCTGAGGATGAAGTGGTTAACCGAAGATAGGGACACCATTTCCATGTGCATTCTTACCGGAGAATCGCGCTTTGCGTTCTTTACTGACACTTATTGTCACTCGACCCAAGTTTCTGTGATGAGCGAGGATGGGGTGGGGTGGTGTGGGAAAGGGAATGAAGGAAAAAAATCAGATTAATAAAGTCCCGGTGTGAGATGTTGTTAAAAAAAATGGCGTGTCAATCAAGATCATTTGTTATTAGTTTTTTTTTTTTTTTTTTTGGTGATTTGTTGAAAAAAGGCAAGTTTAAGATGATAAGAGACTTTAATGATTTGGAGAATAAATCTCAAATATCATTAAACATTTTTTTTCTTTGATTTTTTTTTATTTGAATGATTTGGGTAAATTTTTTATTTTTTCTTATACATGTCAAACGCAGATGTCTGATTTCTCTCTTGTTTCTCTTCCTGCTTTGGATCTTAATGTCAGCTATACATTTGATTTTTTGCATGTTCTCTGGTTTCAATGCGCAACGGTTAATTTAAAACTATTTTTCTTTTATTTATTTTTTGTTATTTAAAAAAAAAAATAATGTTGTGATAATTTTCCATAATTTACTCATGAATAAAAGCTCAAAACAAAAACAGGAAATTCGAATTCTCTCACCGTTTTCCATTCCCTAGCACGATTTAACTCGGAATGGGCGTGTAAGCTGCGTTTAATTAAAGGGGACAAAATTAGAAATTTGTATTTTCCTAATTTCTAAGAAAATTGCGCCCCGATTTCCTAATTATGAAACATTTCTCTCGACACCCTTTCACTAGGGCCACAGATGTACACACAGTTCGTTCGTTTGCCAATTGGCAAACCCTCTTTGCATTCCATGTTTTTACCCACCATTTCCAAGAACCGTAATCTTTAGTTTCCTCTCTTTGACCATCTAATATGAAAGGACCAAATTTGTGGCTTAATAGATCGGGTCGGGGGAATTTGATTTGTGACGCGCATAACTTGGGTGCACGAGTTCCACGAGCTTGTAACATACGGTCTAAGAGCACATACGGACAGAGACGCATAATGCGAATTTATGTTTTAATCTGTATGACACTAACTAAATTCGGACACAAGGGTGAGAGAAATTTGCCTCGACGTCGCCCGTTTTATTCGTTTGTCTTGGCATTTGCCGCAGTGGTCTTACGATTCATGGTCGGTCTGCCAGTGACAGTGATGTAACCGTCGGCTTCACAATGGATTGATTGCTTCGATCTGTCAGTGAAACAACGGAAATTCAGTGCAGTGGGAAAGTAGATAATGTTTCGAGGAAGTTTCGATATTTTCCTTACATTAAACACGTCATTGCAGTGATTTTTACGTCTTTTTATTCAAAATTTTGCATAAAAAAGTTCAATTGTAATTTTAAATTAGAGAAATCTCCCTTTTTTCTTTCTCTTTTTTTCCCCTCAAAGTGGCACAACAGAAGATCCGGGGCATGGAACCCCTTATTTCCACCCTTCTAGTTTCAAAGGAACCTTATAACGATGGTTCCTCTAAAGTACGAAAGAGTTATTTGCTCTTAACGAGAATTGGGAGCGTTCTCTCTCTCTCAAAGTGCAGAAGGGGGCGAGGGGTGGAAAAAATTGGAGTTGGTGAAGACTAATTCGCCCTGCTGGTAGCAAATCTGCCACAGATTACATCTGGAATTGGCAACAACTTCGGAATATTTCACTTCTTGCACTGCACTATACGTGATGCCAAAAAACCTTTTGCTGGGGTCTTTCTCATTTTTACTAAAAAGGGTTGTCGGTGCGTGTTGAAGCAGAACAAAGATTTTAAGATATACTTTTATCTTTTTTCCTCCCACTCGCTTTTTTTTCCTATTTTTTTATTTTTCAACGTCGGTATGTTTGTGATTTCTGTACGTTCAGTTCGGAGCGGAGCGGAAGAAACTTTCATAGGGAATCTTGTATTTGTTATACGGTGATGAATGGGGTGCGTAATTGGTTTGATTTGTCGTTTTGATCACGCACGCCTCTGGTTGAAATTATTTCAGTGTCGGATTGAGTTTTGAGATTCGTCACGCACAAACCGTCGAAGCTTTAAAAATGAGCCGGAAGTCTTACGAAAAGAGCTCGGGGAATTAATCCGTATACGATTTTTGAGGGTTTTACGAATATCTGAGCGTTTCACTCAAATCCCAAGCGATGACGATGACATTGCGTAGTAATAATTGAACTTAAGAACGACGAATTTTAATTGGAAGCGACAAAACGCTAATGAAGGGGCTGCTGCAATGTAATCTCTTACATGCGAGACTTTTAATTATCACAGTGCAAAGCAGTGTTCTTCAATTTTTTTCTGCTCGCAATTCCCTACAGGATTACTCGAGTGTTGAACATAACCCCACTTGCGCGTGTACACAACATCGGAAAGTAAGGCTTAATGGTTGGGCGTTGTCGGTAGGAAAAATTAAAAGTTGACTTTCATCTTACCTCGTTATTCCAATGACTGGTTGGATTATTGCTTTAAACTTTTTTCTCAACTCCTCTCCTCATCTCTCTCCCTCTCCATCCCTCCCTCCCTCCCTCCCTCCCTCTCTCTCTGTCTTTATTATCATTGCAGGGAACAAACTTTGTTGTTTTACGATCGGGATTATAACTAGTTTTGACCAAGTGGGAGAAATTTTATATCATCATGCTGCGAGTCTCAAAACTTCAGCACTCGATGACCCCTGGATATAGTTTAGAATTTTTACTGCTCATCTCGACTTTTTTCAAAATTATGGAGGAACTCGAGAGTCGAGACGAGATTTGTCAATTTTTTTTTGTTCGAAATATTTTCTGGTTCCAACTTCCAACTGGGAAATTACGAATCGATTACATTACACAGTTCAATTAAAATGCGACGTTTGAAGTCATCTGGAAGCATCCAGACACTGATAACCCTTAGTCATTTGCTCTCGTAGACGATGATTCGCATGAGTGTCGTCGAAAATTGAATGGAATGTCTTTCAATTACGTACTCGTAACATAATGAATGTCCGAGAGTGTAAAGAAAATATTTATTTCTTTTAATTAGGTAACAGTTTACCTACTGTCTACAAGTTTTACTCTCTCGAGGTTTAATAAACCAACGATTTCGTAACCTCCAATTTAACCATCGATTTTACGCTTGTGCTCGAGTGCAGTCGATGTTTAAACTAGTTTTGGAGAATTTTAATAAGTTACTTTGCAAGCAGAGCTGCGAGTCAAGTGATCGAAGAGAAGATTTAGTTAGAAAACCTTTCCTTTAACAGAATGCAGCTCATCAATCACGCTGCAGAGTCCTAAAGGGATATGCAGGAGCGAAAAATTATCGCACGAATTGGATGGCCGAGCTTATCGCTCTGATAATGTTTCACGGAGCTCGATTTGACGCCGCCTTATACGGCGCTTGTCTGCGTGCCATCTCGTGGGCCAATCCTAGGTACTGACTTCTAGCTTTAGGTCTCCAAGTGTTCGAAAAAAAACTTTTCCTCAGGTTTTTACTGCCTCGAATAAAGTAACTTAATTCTTTTTCTATTTTAGGGAAGTTTGCATTGAGTAGAATTGGATTTTTAACTTTTTCCGTCTCTCTCGCTTTTTCTCTCTTTTACTTTTATTTGTTTGGCGTGTAACTGTCATGCCAATGCCAAGTTTGATTTTATTGCAGGTTGAAAAGGGCGAAAAAGAAACTTCTTGAATGTTGACGTGTTGGTTTTTTGCCGAGCAATTTTCCTACTATTCTTTCTTTTTCTTTCTTTCCATTCTTTTTTTTCTTTTTCAATTTTTATTATATATTTTTTTCTCCTATTCTTATATTTTTGTGGAAATGGGAATGCGAGGGCAGCCAACTCGAACAGACAATGAGCGCTTTGAACTCATAGAAACGGAAGTGATTAGCGACGACTGGAGTGTAATTAAAATACGGAGAAAAGAAACAGATGCAAGTGCGCATGTGAAGAAGAAGAAGGAGAAAAAAAATTGGCGCTTTTTAAATTTGTTCCGTATAACAAAAGATCGGGTTTGTATTATATTCGAGTTTCAACTCGACTCCTTTTGTTCGCTTTGGGTTTGTTGAATTTCTTCATTTGCATCGAGAGCAACTTGTAAAATTAGTAGATTTTGCACTCGTTTCGGATATTAGTCCCGTGTTTGCATAGTCTCGCAATGATGTACCGTTGGGAGACGATTTTTGCGTATGATGTTTGCAGTAAACGAGTCTTAGAAATCTCTTTAAAAGCCATTCATAGGTTAATTCGGTTTATAATTAAGCCGTATATTACGTTTTGTTTCGCAATACATCCATTCAAATTAACGTTAATTGGTGAATCCAATAAATCTCATAAAAGTTAATTATATTCTGTCAATCGTTATAATTTTACTCTGGCAAATCTTTGTTAATAGTTATAAATCACGAAAATAGATTGAAAACTGACTTCGGGGATTTGTCGAATCCACTATGGTGATTTGCAATTTTTAAGGGGAAAACATCAATTTCATTTCTTATTTCCTTTTCCTGAAACAACATATCCCGACTCCCGAGATGAATTTGTGCGAAATGAGAAAATATTTATCTCCAAAAGCTGGTGTAACACGAAACCGAGTTAAAATAGGTTTTTAAAACAGCTTTTTGGGAGGATAATCCAATTAGGATCCTGTATCCGTTCATCTCTCTTTATGCGTGAAAGTTTCAAGGAAAGAAAAAACACCTTTCGCCACTTCTTGGAAAATTGTGCTTCTATCAGGGGAACTTTATCTTTGCCAGGAGTACTCGATGCACGTTGTTCAAACTCGTCTCAAAACCCTATACAAACGAGATTGAAGACTTTTTTTTCTTTTTTTCCCCCCTCTTTCCCATCGGTATTTTTTTATAAGTTATATTAAAGATCGTAATCCTTTTATCACGACCTCGTCATTTACACCCGCATCTTTTGACCAGAATTAACACTAACACCATCGAGAATCGGAGCCAGAAAAGAAGGTTAAAACCTAGATACGGTTTCTTGTAAAAGCGGAAACTTATTCTTCTGAAAAATGTTTTCGTTTCTAAAAAGAAAAATTATCTGGGGAATCGAAATAAAGTTCATCCAAGGTTACCTCGACTAACTTCCTGCATCAACCATCACGTCTAAGTTAATTATGTCGTGTTTGCAAGAGAGGTAACTCAAGATGGTCCACAAGTAAAGGCACAAGGCGCCTTAATGTCTGCGTATTTGCATAACGACTCATCCACTCGAGCCCACAGTTCTGGTATCTGCTCGTGATGGCTGTTTCAGACGCAATCTTGTCACGTGATGAATGAGAAACCTAATCTCATACGGACGAAAAAGGAAGAAAAAAAGAAAAGATTTTCCTCCTCAAATTCATCTTGCTGGTGATTATCATCAGAGATTGAGAATTCTAATACGTTATCATGACAAATACAGGATTTAAAAAATAAAAAAGGGTAATTTATTTATTTGCTTAGAGTAAGTACTTAGTTTGAAAGTGGCCAGAAATTTGTGGGGCTTTAAAGGATGCTTTAAGGATGGGTTTGTTTTTAAATGCCGACGCATTGCGTAATAAATGTATTCGTGGCTTTTGTCATCTTTCACCGTCCTCGTTGTCGAGGCATAACAACTTAATAAGAGACGAGTGGGAGTCGCGTTTTGACAGTCGTTAGCCCTCAGGCGCCTAGCAACTGGCAGGTAAATCACCTCGAAAAATCAATTGGCCGTTGTATCCCCGCGTGCAGCAAGCAAGGCGAATTATCACTTTGCTAGTGCCAGTAAATAACACCCTTCAGCGAATCTGCCACAACTCCATTTGTGCTTTTCTTTTCTTCATTCCATCTGCCACTGCTATTTTTCGAAGTGAGCAGAGTTGAAAAGGTTTAAGGAATTTGCGATCTCACTGATATACTGTACAGTATACTTTTCCTTTACCCATCGCCACGTCTCTCACGCCTCGACACGCCGCACGAGACGTACTAAATACGATCGCATTTGATTTCTTATTAGTAACTTTCATTTGAAGGAAGAGAAAAATGAAAATCGAATTTGTTTACGCGTCATTGACTCATTGGAAACCTGAATTTGATTTTTTTTTCTTTTCTCTCTCTCTCTCTCGTTCTCCCTCCTTTTGTTTTTCAACCTGATTGCCTTTTTTACATTCTCGCACACCTTTTCCTTGATTTTCTATTTGAATACACGGAATTGGATCCTGGAGACTTGGCGCACCTTAAGGAAAAAATAAAAGAAAAATGAAGGGAGTGTAAGGGGTTCGTTTTTTTTTTCTTTTGCCGTTCAGCAAATGAATTCTACACTCAACTGGTGAAGTCAATTCGTTTTCCATTTAACTTTGGTCTTCTACGTAACAATTATTTCCTCTCTTCCCGATGCCCTAAAATGAGATGACAATGCAATTTCCCGGTAAAGAGGAGTTTGAGTTGGTGCTGGGGGTGGGTGGGGTAGGAAGGGGTGAGGTAGGTGGGAGGAGGAAGGAAGGAGCGCGTGAGAGAGAGAGAAAAAAAATCTTTCCAAGAAAATCATTTTTGGGTCTTGGCAAATGAAATGAGAGGAAACAGCAAACGGGACATGCTCTTTTATAATCCTCGTAGAAAAGACGGTCAAAAACCCATCAAGTATAAGTGCATGGAGGTGGGAGGCGGCAAAGAACTCCATAATTGTCGCCTGGCTTGTGTCATTATATGTGGGGAATCCTTTGCCCAAACCGAAATCGATTCCAATTTCCAAGAGACGGCTTTTTTTCCCTCCTTCTTCTTCTTCTTCTCCTCCTCCTCATCCACCTCCTGCCTCCTCTTTTCTTTCTTTGCCTCCTCCTCTTCTTCATCTTCCTCATCTTCGTCGTCCCATCTTTCTACGCTATTTAAATCTGAGCCAACTTTGAAATCGTTTTCCCCCTCCTTTCCCAATTGGGAAATTTGATTAAAACATATACATCAATGGCAAAACGACTTAATTGAATTTATTAGGGCTATTTTTCGTTTATGGGTTTTTTTTTTTTGACTTTCTCATTTCGCATGTTTTTCCACTTTCTTTTCCCCTCTTATTTTACCCAATCTCTTCTTATCACCTTATTTCTAACCCCCATCCCACACATTTCTCTTTCTCTCGATTTTGTCAGTAGAAGGCAATAATTTAAGCCCATTTAGGGGGCTGCTTTTCCTTAAGTCGTAAATTGTCAAGAAGCTGTAAGCTTACAAGTGACGTGTGAGTGTCTCTATCAATGAAAGACGTCTTGGCACGTAGACCGGAAGCCATTACATTATGCAGATGGCTCGTACATTAATGGACCATTAAGTAGAAAGTAGGTAGTTGGTGAGCAATAGGCTTTTGACGTCACAAACAGAATAAGTGATGGGGGAGTGTACGTACTGTAGGAATGAAAGGAGTGGGTTGGAGTTTGAAATAAGGATTTTTTTTTCTTCCTGGGTGTTTTATTGAGGTTATAAAAGTTTGTTTTCCTATTGGAAAAGTTTGCATCGATTGGGTTCTGTGTATGTTTATAAAGGTGCGAGTGTTAATTGGTTTGGAAATGTACGAGTGGTGAGGATGAATAAAATGTCGAAGGACGAATTGGAAATTTTTATTATAAAAATTGTTATCATTTTGAAAAGTTTAATAAGTTTAGATCTTGAATAAATTACCCCGGCATTTCCTCGCTTGTTATTATCTTTATTAGTATTTTATTTCATTTTTTTTCTTTCTCGAAAGAGAATTTGATTTCACTCTTAGAAATTGGTTGTAAGAAATATCCCTACAATTTCATAACTAATTTACATAATTTCATTTGATGATACCCTCTTCCATTTGCCCATTTTACCAAGGAGGCAATGGAGAAAAATAAAAATAAGCAAATGTATATTTTTTTTCTTCTTCTTCCTAAAACTTGGGATTCCACTCGGTGAAAAAAAAATATTAGAAAATATCGTAACTTTAATCCTCGCAAACTGTATATTGAGTAGCTTTTAAAAATTACATTTGCAATTGCAATGCCGCTTGAATTTATTCAAAACCGTCTTGTTGTGCTGAGAAATAATGTCAACTCTCGTGTGATTGGATCAACCTGGTTTCATTTTAACTTTTCAACGTTCCAGAAGCTTTGCACGCAATAATTTAAAATTTAATCACGATCCAGAAACCGGGAAAATAAAACTTTTTAACAAACCGCGTAAAAATATCAATACGGTCGGTGAATTAAACCTAAACCTAGTTTTCTAGGTTTGGAGAATGATAAACACGTTGTTCCGTTCGGATTCGAGCAGATGTTTGGATTGGAAATTTGTGTGCGTGAATAGATGAGTGCGATAAGTGAGCGCTGTGGAAATAAACGATGGAATTTTTGTTAAGTCGTAATTCAATGAAAAGACGGTCGTGATTGTGTCTTTGCTTCGTGATGGATTGTGTCATTAACAAGCATTGTGCGCGCTCTGTTCTTCTCTCTAGGAATTAATGTTGCCATTAAGTTTTGCGTGTCGTTATGAAGTGGGCGATTCGTAGCGATGGAATTTTGTCATTGATTGGTTGCGGGGATTCGTGCACTTTGCCCCATTCGTTTTATTTCTAACAAGTATTTAAATTTTGCTCCTTGTAAAACCTCGCATCCTTTTCTCCGATCGGGGTTAACGAACTCGTGCGTATCTTATCACTCAAAAATGACAGGCATTTCGTAAATTAAAGAGGCCATTTCTATATTTTAAAAAAAAATTCTTAAACTTTCATTTTTATATCCCAGTTTTCATCATCATTCACATTTCATCTTGGGAATTGGAGAGTGTAAAACCTAACCACATTTTCTATCCTCAGATTTTTTTCCCAGCTAATTCTCAAAAGGGCAGTTGTGGTCATGTCTTAATAGATAGTGACAGAGTGAAGGGTTGATGATAATTTTTTTTTCTCTTTTCCTTATATTTGCTATTTTTTTTCTAATTTTTTTTAATAGTTGTGCTCACTCGTTGCACTTGTTGTTTAATCTTGTCACCTAATGAAATCAAGTTTCTGGGGATTTGAGTTGGTGAGGGAAGTTAAGTTCGCATTGAAGTAAGAAGTTGTTGCACTTTATATTAAGATGCGCCATCTAGGGAGTAAAATCCAAGGTAGAAATCTCTTCGGTTTGAAATTTTAGGGTTGGGAAAACGACACCCTTGGGTGTGCATCTTCTTGTTTCGCAAAAGATAAGTGTCATCCGAGTTTCTTTCTGCTTGTCACCTAAATTCAGGGGAAAAGGCTTTTAAATTTTGTATGTATGAATCATCAGAATGGTATGAAAGCAGATTCCTTTCACAATGGAATTGTTAATTGTCAAAAAGGATTTGGGATGTTTTATTTAAGATTGAGGTTGTCTGATTCCCAAATTAAATTTTAATTTCACTTATTATTTAATTACTGCGTCTTTCGAATGAATGTTTTAAGACATTTCTTCTTGAATCTGCTTTGAAGATCGGATTGAACGTGTCGCGCAGGTGAGCCAACCCTACCCAAGGCGGAGTTTTTATGCTGACATCTCAGAAACCTCAAACAAAACTATTTGTTTATTATAATTTATGTATTTTTTTTCATAAATATTATTTATTTATGCATCTAGATCCATTTCAAACCTTTTAAGTCGTGTTTCAGGTGGTTCTACTTGAGCAAAGATACGATCGATGAGTCTGAGAAAGATTCTCGAGCACAGATGTCGTGTTTCTGTTATATTTGTCCTTTACCGAAGTTACTACTGTTTTCTACAAACAAACCCTTCTTTACTTATAATTTTTTTTTATTTTCTTTACCGCATCCAAGCAGAAAGTTTTTCTCTTTCTTTCCTTTCCTTTTGTGCGTGTTTGTTTGGACAAAATTTCCAAATTGTTGTTGTTGAGTAAATTTTCAATCTTGCCCCTGTCCTTGGCAATCAGCTGTACATTAATCACGAAAAGAGTTCGTCGTCAGCACTGATATTGTCAGTTGGGACGACACTTAATGAGTTTGCTGCACTCGTTCATTCTCCCATTAAAGACTCGGTTCAACTTGTCTCAGGATAATCAAGTCAGGCACAGATCAACATTGTTCTTCCCTTGCTGTCTCCTCCTCCCTCGTTCCACTTTGATGCCCATTCTTTCGGTAATCGCGTGATTTGTTCTCATTTGACCATAAATTTAACCAAAGAAATGTCGTTTCCTCCTCCCTCGGTCTTGTTTACCACCATCAGGTGTCGTTCTCACATCCTCCAATTGGTCGGATAAATTCCTCGGTCCAGTTATTGTTTTTTTTTTCTAAAGGACATTTTGGTTTTTATTTGTTTTCATTTGTCATGTTTGAAGAGTTTTCAAAATTTGGTAGGCGCGATCAATTTGTTGGATTTTTTTTCTTTCTTATTTGAAGTGTTACGACAAAATCCTTTTCTTTTTTCTCTCACACTCTCTTTTTTTTTCTTTATCTCTTCTCTCTCTCCTTTTTTCTTTCTATTTTTTTTTTATTTCGTACTGTGGTCGGTCCAAAGAGGTAGTTATGGAGGATATTCAACTTGGAACAAACTCCTTCACTTGACACTCTTTAAACGATTTATTAGATGGCACTTTCACCACTCGCCTCAGGCGCGGGAAAAGGCGAAAGCTGCTCACTTCCTGCCTCTTCAAATTGCATCTTTTTATCTTTCTCTTTTCTATTTTATTTCGTTTTGGTCGAGCAGCAGCCATCTTACATCTCTTCTTTCACTAAAAACATTTTTTCCCCCAACGTTTAATTAAATTATTCCATTAAATCTTGAATAAACAAGTTTCTAGAAAAGCAAATTTTTATATTTTATTTTTAAAAAGTTTGTTTGTGAAGTTTTATATAGTATTATAACAAACTGAAATTAATTATAATTTTTTTAAAAATATAATTTCAGTCGTGATGCAGGTGTACGAATCGCAAGTTTATGATGAATTCGTCATTAGAGGCAACACAGCAGTAATGAGATGTCACATACCCAGTTTCGTTGCTGATTACGTGACAGTTACAAAATGGATCGTGGATGGGTCGTCGCATATTCAATCACCAGCTGAATCAGGTAAACAAATGAATAAATAAATAAATGTATAAATAAATAACAACAGTCAACTCAGTTTGAATTTATTTAATTTTTATTTTCGAATGAAATGAAATGCAATTATAAAAAATAAATATTTTTTGATTTATTTTTTTTTCGGTAAATTAAATTCAATTGGTAATTTCGGTTTAAAGTTGCCTTATCTATTACACGAGTCGTGATCGGAGTAATAAACCGGGAGCTGAGTAATCACTCAGACAGGCGACTCTTAATACTGAGTGGCATAGTGAACTCCCAAGGCACCAGGCTATATCCCCGATCAGGGCATGGAAAAAGTTGGACAAGGAGAAAGTGCAGCTACTGCTAGATTTCACCGCTCTCCACATTGAATTCTCAAACAGGTCAAGCTTTTATCGAAGACTGGGTGCTTTCAAAAGAAGTTTCTTCGTTATGCAATGAAATACTCGACTCCAAACTGAATATTTTGCCTATCTTTGAGAGATTTTGCAGTTCGTGTCACACTGAATCATGTGTCAGTGACAGAACTCTTGCATGGGGAATGGGGGAAATGATTCGCATTTTGTGTTTGATCCGAAATGCAGGAAATTGAGTCTCCTTTAATGGCAAGACGGATTATATCGATGGAAATTAAGTCGACAAAGTAAAGCAGTTTTATACTGCTGGCAGTTTAAGTACTATATAAATAGAAAAAAAATTGTTAGTTAAACTGGAAATGGTAATAATTGCTAATTGGCTGCCGTGACTACAGAAATTCTACGTTATTAATCGTTGCGTGTCAGAATTTCACAATTGCTTAGATGTAAAATATTCCTTGCAAGATTTTTCACTACAGCGGATTAGTTTTTTGACGCCTTGAATATTGATGAGGCGTGAAAGTGACCCATGTGTTTTATGTAACGTGATTTCATTTCTTGTTGAAAAAAATCATCATTCGTTTAACTCGAGCAAATGTTATTTTTTATTATCACGAATTTTATATACGAATACGATACTTAAGGATCTAGAATTTATTAATTCAATAATATTGCATTGCCCACTCGAGTCGTTCATTTCGGTCATGAGTGTGACCACTTGAATGGTTTGGTCTGATAGAGGTTTTTTGACGCCTCTTTTGCTTGTCCAAAGCAGCCTATAAACCTCTTAGGTCAATAACAGCTCAGTTGGCCTGGGTCGATGTGAGGCGTTAAGCCCGTGTTTATTTGTTGAAGGATGACAAAAACTGTCCAACACGTTTTCTCTTCCCTTTTTTTTTGTTTTGTTAATCTTATTTACCAGCAGCTTTGTAATTACGTGATGCATTAAATATTAGAAATGTCACATGGTGCGTAAACGACACTTGTCACTGATAAAAATGATAAGTTTAAAAGTATGTCCACGTTAGAGAAGGAACCGGAGACTTTTCCTTACTTTATGAGGGGATAAGTCAGAATGTACAGCAATGCTCACTTCGCCTTTCATCTGGGCGTGTGTCCTATGCATTTGGTATTCATAAGTTTCTTTTTTATATGAGGCGAGATTCGACTTTCACGCTGCACACACCATTCTTGGTCATTGCAGAAGATGTGAAAATGAAATTTCGGACGGCATAAATATTCAGTTCTGTCTGAGAGACGTTTCTCATGCCTACATACATTCTTTCTTTCTTCGTACTCGTCATTTCCACCTCGGGTTGACATGAGAAATGTCTGCTTGAATTTAAACTTATACTTTTTTCAAAATATTCCTCTATGAAATGAATTTATCAATTCAAAAATTCCAATTTCTTATTTGGATTTTTTTTTAAGTC
>JAQFZO010000052.1:0-48976 GCA_034695885.1 Geophilus flavus
TCTTTTTATAAACTCTCAACATACTGTAATATTTTTCAAAAAATTGTTATTTAATTATGATGGGCAAGATACGAGTAAAAATAACTCCCTGCTACTTGTTGTTTTAATTTAATTTAATTTAATTTCCGAAAAATAAGTAAAGAGCAACAGGCAGTACAGAGTGCACTGGTTGTTGCATTCATAACTCCACTGATAACATTCAGTGTGGCATTTTATGGCCGATGGAAGCAAATTACGACAACTTCTGCACGGATGGCATTTGTTTTTATGCCTCGGTTGATGATAAATTGATTTTATACACTGATAGGAAATTTCCAACCGCACGACCTTGAAGATCACCTCCCAAGGTCAAACTTATATTGTGTGTCCGGTGTCTTAACCTATCTGCATCTTTGTGCAACTTTTGACCCGAACCGATGCTCCGAATCACCTCTGCATAATAATAATAATAATACGACGAAGCTAATTGATTTTTATGTATGATGATGGGTATAACTAACCTCTTACTGTACATCTTTCACTCGAGCACTCGTATCCAGTGGTTCGTTCGGCTACAGACGGATGGTGCGGTCTTTATAACTACACCAACCGACTCTGTCGTGGTTGGAATGCGAATTAATCTAAGGATAAGAGGAGGGAAACCACTTTGCCTTTTACCGTTGTGATTACATTGGTCTGCGCTGCGTACGTATATTGGATCTAGCCGGCTCAATTTAGTGCCACGGCCACATTGTTTTTATTGCCTTCTCTGCTCACTTAACGATGCGATGGAAGGAAGGCATTACGATAAAAATTAGATAATTGTCCCTAAATGATGCACTTTGGCTGCCACGAGCAGAAATCTATGTGTATACAAAACCATCTCTTCGCGCCCGTTTCCGGTTTTCCAAATTCGAATCCCATGTTGGGAAAAGTTTGAAAATTTCATGAAACACGTTGAACACGATGCGAAACAAGACGTGGGTTTTTGATTCTTGGTTTTATAATCTTTAAATATATTGACTAGCGTTGTGCACCGCTCATTTTCAATCAGCTTCTCTTTCTCTTTATCTCATCAACGGCTGCGTTGAGTGGAAGGTGGAGAGAAGGAAGGGAAGAGAGTGAGAGAGCGAGGGAGGGCGAGAGGGAGGGAGAGAAGCAGCGGCGAGATGAGAATGGAAAAGTGGATGGAGTTGTTTGGCGAAACGTCGTTAACTCTTCTCTTAGCCCGATCTACTTGTAACCCATAAATAATGGAGTTTGAAGGTCGGGCAATAACGGCGCACAGTGACCACTTTTTCTTCGAACCAATCAATCGATACAAAAACCACAAAATACCTACGCCCTTCCGAAATTAGAATATTAATCGCAAACTGCCACGCGATTTCCCATTTTTTCCTAACAGACACGTCGTGGTGCTTCTTTAATGTTCATGAAGAAGGAGATTGAAATTAGCAATTCATGAGAGGTTGAACTCAGAACTTGACTTCATAGCTGAGGAAAAGGTTTGTACTGTCAGTGAAGAGAGAAGCTGAGAGAGAGAGAGAGAAAAGGTGGCAAAATTGTCCTATCTCATCTGCATACACTCGACGAGAGATAGTGGGATGGGAGAGGGGAATGGAATAAAGAAAAAGTATGAGAAGATGGCAAACGGGGAGGGAAAAAAAGACACTCGGTGTGTGGAGTCAAGCCTATGCAAATGAAAATGAAGTGGGAAGAAGAGAAAGTTGGATGGGAAGAGAGAGGAGAAGGAAGAAGGAAAAAAATTAAAATAAAATAAAATAAAAGAAAAGAAAAACAAACTTCATTTTGGGGTTTCTTTACTTTGTATTTTTCTATTTTTTTACTTAAGTTAAAAAAATATTAATTTTGAAATTGGTTTTCGGTTAAAGGGGAATCGAGGGTTTTGGTATTAAAGTTTAAAGTTTGAAGTTAGAAGAAAAGAGACAATAAATGGATTAGAATTCTTCGGGGTGAATTATGTATGGTTTAAAATGTAAGGAGTTATTTATTGATCGCGTATTGGTCACCAGGGGGATCCGTCGAGTGTGGGGTTGGAATGAAACACATCTAGATTTTAATCGTTGATGCAGAAATCGAATGAAGGTGCAGTGAATAGACAGATTTTTCTAAGTGAATGTAAGTAAACAAGTTTTTCCCAGAGATAAGTTGGTTTTTAGGTTGGCAAGATAGAAAAATGTTTGTTGTTGTTGTTGTTGTTGCTGAATTTTCCTCTTATTTCTTTCTTTTCTCACTCTTGAGTGAAAGTGATCAATATTTTGTCAATTTAATCCGGGGTTTGTGCGGCGGAAATTTATCTAGTCATTGCGTTAATAAGTTGACGATACTGCGTGCAGTATTGAAGAAGTGTTATCACTTCCGTTGTGGCGGAAACTGTGGATCATTTACAATGCTGGAATAGAGGGTTGTTTTCGTGGTTTTAGATGGAAAAATCTTTAGCTAAAAAATATTTTTTAAAAAAATATTTTTTTTTCTGTCTCATGCAAAAACAGAGTAAAAGATCAATTTATTTATTTATTTATTTAAAAAAAATTTGATTTTGAAGTTTGTCTTTATTTTGTTTTATGGATAGCATCCAATTTGTGTAATTCATCCATAATCTTAAAACGATCCATCAACGACCATGTATCAAAATTATTCGATTTATCAAAAATTCAACATTGCAGTCGAGGGAATTGATGAGCTTATATTCCATATCAACTGACAAGATGAAAAGAGGAAAAAAAAAACCCAAAACGTTGCTCGTGACGTCAGAAAGCAGTTTATTTTTTTTTAAATAAATAATAATTCTTCTTTTCTCCGTTTCTTTTGCGGTATTTCTTATTTTCGAGCAAAACTCCAAACTTATGTTCAGACGACAATAAAAAAAAAATTTTTCTCTTTCAACTTTGGGGATCATGAAAGCAGTCGTCTTCATCAATTCGTTTTTTCAATTTTAATGTGCACTCTGTATAATATTTTTTTTTTCCATGAAATTTTTATCGTTTTTCTATTTTTTTTCTGGAAATAAAAAAAAATAAAACTCTTAGGAAAATGTGCAATTTAATCAAATGTTTGCAATTTGTGTTTCATTAGTTGGAATGGAGTTGATTGATTTCACTCATTAGTAATAGTGGTTGCCTGCAAATAGAATTAGATTGTCATTTCGTGACGTCAGAGCGGTCAATAGAAGCCCGTTTCTCTCAAATTTTTTCACTCTGGAGATCGTTGTACGTAACCCTTTAAGCTCGAAACGTTTTCTGGTTCTTTTCACGTTTAATTCTGGAGCCGGAGCAATTTCCAAGTACTTTGCCTCTTATTTTTTTAAAGCCGTTTCCTCAATTCTCAATTTAAATCCTAAAACTTTTATGTAAAGTGCGAACATGGGAGATTAAAGTGATGTAAATTGGTTGTTGGTACATTCATATTCCCAACCCCGAAAAAAATAAAAACTTATATAAGAAAAAAAAATACACACACACACATACATACAACCAACCTTCAGTATAAAATGAATGATGCATCTATTTTTTTTCCTTTTTTCCTTTTTATGTTGTCGCGTTTCCTTTTGCCACCTGAATACGAGCAATAATTCAAGCGTGGCACCAGCTACGTCAGCTCACAGAGGACGTCGTATGCCTTAGTTGCACACTTTATGACGCGCTTTATTCGGTCGTGAGGCCGAAAAATATGGTGTTTGGCGAATGTTGTGTGTCCTTCCTCCCCCCTCCTTCCCCCATCTGGAGCTCTCCCTCCCCCGTTCCCTCCCTGTCATTCCGTTCACGGTTCTGGACTGGGATTTGAGTGGAGACGCCGCTCGTTAGCTTTTGAATGCTTTTGCTTTTGTGCGCGTGTCATGCTAAAAGCCTACTTTGCAACGAATTGGCTCTGGCTTTAGACGCAGCGTGTGGTCGACGACTCATTTTTTGCAATGTCTTTAATAAGGAAAGGGATTTAGCGGGGTTTTAAAAGCGTCTCAATCGGAGGGATTTGCGTGGATGTTTTTCTTATTTTGAGGGATTTATCGTAAATTTTATTCGCAATTCCGCCAAGCGTATAATAGAATGTGGCTGCAGTGAGTGTCGTGACGGATGACCGGACGCTGTCGGGTAATGGAGGCCAATGGCCGACGTCATCATCTTTCCCTTTCGTCCGTCCTCTGGGCATCTGTCACAATAAGGGTCACGTCACTAAATCTAACTCGTCCTTTTGGTCATTGACCACCGTTCATTGTGTCCCCGTTCGACACTCGCTGTCACTCATTCACCTGTGTGCGCAAGATTCGCTCGAGAGGTCACTCCAAACCTCCATCCAGTGACGGATTGCTCTCTCTCCCCATTAAAGCACCTCGTATATTTCCGTTTCATATATACCGGTACAGTATGTTTAGCACGAAATATACTCTAGTACAGTATTTTGGATTTTGCAAACTGCTTAATTGACGTAAACGTGCAACTGAGCTTTTATATTCCATCCGTGTGTGTGTGTGTGTGCAACCAAGAGAATCTCTTTCTCTCTCCTACAGCAGTATATGCGAGACATGTTTATTGATTTACTTTTATTCACGCGGCTGCGAATTAAAGAATTCGGTGTGATGTGTACAGGCATTTGCTTATGGTTTGGTTACGTAATAAATTATTCAAAATTGCGGGCAAAACAATTGCGCCCATAACCCAGCATTTTGCTATCGATAATCGATTGTGTCGTAGGACTCGAACTTAAAGGGATGGGGGAGGGGGGGGGGGGATGAGAAATTTAGAAATTTATTATTCTGTTTGTACACAACCGAAAGATTGAATCGAACGTACCCTTTTGCCATTCAAAGAAGCTTGCCCTCAAAGCACTTTGAAGATTATGTACGGTATGTGGTCTCCAGCGATCTGTTTTCGACGATATAAATTGATAATTGGGAGTCGTTAAACGGAGAATGAATTATTTCTGGTTTAAGAATTCATTACAAGGAATTGCCTAAGTCGGTTATTAGATCGAGATGTGATGATGATGATGATGTTTTATTCGTGGTCACTAATTGCCTACTGCATGCGAGGAATGGGTAATTGGAGAAATCACGGCGTTTGCTTCCTTTGCAATTGCACCTTTGTGGTTTTGAGTGATTGCCAGAAATGGGTCTTGTTGACAATGTTGACACAAGTTAAATTGATGGGTTTGAATCGTTCGACATGGCTCTTGTTTACGATGATTTATCGTTGCGACTTGCGAGTCGGGATTTTGGGACGAGGAGGTTATTGGGAGTTTTTACGATTTTTTGAATGCGTTCAAAACGAATCTCGTTAATCGCTCGCCTTAAATTGTCATTTCGATCTCGGTTGACAGCAATGATTAACCGGAGAGAATGTTTTAATTTACAGCGAGGAAAAACTTAATTCAGGTGAAACGACGGTAATTTGTGTTAAATCGCTACACATTTTCCATAAAATGAAATTCCAAATGGCACTTTTCCTATTTTTACGAGACGAATTTACCTCGTGGACAGAATGCATAAGTCCGCACCCATTTTCATGAATATTCAAATAAAATAAAATTTTGTTTTCTACATATAAAATTTATTAAAAATTTTGGCTCTTCGTCATAAAATATTCCTAGTCGTGTTTTACCACGTATTTTGCGACGTGCGAAATGAGAGTACAAATTGGAGCGGAATCCGAACTAATTCGAATGATGGATATACATTTTGATGAAATTAATT
This sequence comes from Geophilus flavus, assembly GCA_034695885.1. Taxonomy (NCBI): domain Eukaryota; kingdom Metazoa; phylum Arthropoda; class Chilopoda; order Geophilomorpha; family Geophilidae; genus Geophilus; species Geophilus flavus. Next base: position 5,687 of record JAQFZO010000052.1, read on the forward strand.
TGGCTCGTTCTGTGAGCAAGCAAAGCGAGCTGATTCCAATTAAAGCCGGGAGCATGCGCAACTCGCACGGATTGGATATTCAATTTTGGCAAACCGTAATCACGTTGCCTTTGTGATTGATCCGCTCGTTTGTGTTGTGGATGCCGCTGTCCATTATGAATATGGACTTTGGTTTGTTTACTATGTATAAATTAGCTCTCAACTTGTACGCATTGATTTAATTTAAGTTTGTGACGAGCAGCTTTATGTGTGATTATAACTGAATTTTGCAATGTAATTAAGATACGAGCACGTTGATGGTGCTACTGTAATCAATCCAATTTCAAACTTCATTAATTGCTTTTTACTCTCCATGCGGGCAAGAGTTTTTCTCATTTTACCTTTAATGGAAAAAGGAAAAAAAATAAAATTGTTTTTTCCCCTTTTCTTTCTTTTAAAACATTTTCACAAAACTATACAGTACAGTTACGGTAGTTATTTTGGAATATCATTTTCTAATTTAAACCGTGATTTTTGCTTAATCGAATTAACCGCAATGAATCTCAAACTGGAGTTTAGTCTGCTCGTGTTGATGCAGGGAAGCCAATTAAGTCGAGGTTTATTGTTTATTCATGGCCAGAAACGGAAAATCCGTTGTGTGTTATGTCCGTTTGTATCCTCGAAAGAGAAATTACCGACCCAAAACTCAAGTGTGCGAAAACTTGTATGACGATGACGCAATTTGGCACAAATTGAATTACTGCAATAATCTACTCCCATACCTACTCCAGACAGATCCACCATGACTAATTAAATTCTCAATAACTCATTTTAAACCTTAGAAAAATCAAAAAATGCAAAAGTTTTACTCACAAAAAAATGCAAAGTAGATAATTTACGAGGAAGCTTTTAATTGAGTAATCATCCTGCCTTCCTTACATAATTAGTCACGCAATACCAAACAAAGCAGTCAAACTGGAGTTTGGCGTGTGCTGGCTGCCAAGATGGAGCAATCCATCTCTTCTCTTCCTTTTTGCCTTTGAATAATTTCGATCCAATCGTTGCACTCATTGCATAGGGCTCAGTGTCGTAAATCCAGAGTGAAATTTCTCCATCGAAAATTGAATTAGATTCTGTCTGCGTGTATATTTGCGAGCTCGTCCTATCGGCGAAAGGGAAAAGGAAAGGTGGAGCAGAAAAGACGCCCCGAGGCTTGTAAAATGCCAAGACCCCGTATGGATGGAGACGAGAAAGAGGAGAGGAGAGAGGAGAGGAGGAAAAGGTATGGGATCTGTTGGCAATCGGTCGTCGGTTCGATGTGCATGAACATCTTTGACGAATTGGAGATGATGAGAAACGATCGAGTAGTTTTCGACATTTTTCCCTCCTTTGTTTGAGGATTGGTGCAAAGTTGATTGAAGATTCAACGGTTTAATCCAGCGTCTTCTTATGTGCAATGATGTAAAAAGAAGTGTTTTGCGCATGATCGAGCAACTGCTTTGCAATTAATTCGGATTAGAGTCCGAGTGAATCAGTTGTGGCATTATTCTTAATTGGTGATTAACTTCTGGCTTCACAGTTTAGATGGAGCGACAAATTTTTCTTACACGGACCGGTTGACAAGATTATGGCCGAGTGGAAAACGAAGTAAGATGGATGTGTTTCTCCCACGAGATTGGACAGTTTATTGACAGTCCTGCTTGGCCGTGCACCTGGTTCGTTAAGGAGGAAATACGCGGCAAAGCCGTAATTACGTGATAGGTGCAACAGAGTAAACAAAGCATTTACATCCGACGTCTTTAACCACTTTAGTTTGACAACGCCGGGTTTATTAATTTTGCAAATTTTACTCATGGTTCCTAGTCGAAGACGACGATCCTCTTCAAGTTTATTTTTTATTTATACGTCGATACTTATTAATCCGAGTAAGCAAGTGCGAGTTTTAAGTGGTTGCACAAGCAGTTTAAACCCAAAAGTAGTTGCAATGTTTTCCTAGACTCAATTCACACCACTCGAGGTTATTAACTCGATGCACTTTACTTAGGTTGATTGACGTTGGCGTTTTGCTAATCCAATAACGAGTAATAGTTGAGGAAATGTAAATTTTTCCTTGTTAAAAGAAGGTTTCCGTGCAACAAGCAAAACTAGCACTATTTTAATTGGCAAGTTGAGACGTGCACCAGCTCACAGCCAAGTGCAAATAAATATTGGATGAGAAGTGGGGAAAGGCGATGCGGAATTTGCACTTATCCCACTAGAAACGGCCGGAATATCTGAGCAAGAGTAATAAAATAAGCAAAGGCAAAGAGACCGTATTGGAAAATTAAAAAATAAATAATGTATAAATAAATAAAAAAAACGGGGAGAAGAAAACAAGTTCGAATCATCAAAACATTCCTAATTTATAACGTCTTGTTAACGAGCATTTCCCCCGTTGAGCACTCGAGCACTGCGGAGAAGAAAAGTATTTTTTTTTTTTAAATTTTAACTTGACAACCGGAAGTGCCGTTTTCACGCACTTTGGTCGAAACGCGACTCGATGGTGAATACACTTATTGGGAAAAATCATAAGTTTTTAATTAAAATGTTTAACGAAACAAGAATAATTAGGAAGAGAAGGGATTTGGTAGCATTTTTCTAACCTCTGTGGGAGACCTTTTAAAATCTTTCCCACTTGCACTAAGCCCCCGAACGTCGAAATAATTAAACCCCAAAGTGAGTAGCGAGATAATTTTTTTTCTCTCTCTCTCTCCCTCTCTTGCCTTCTTTCTTCTTTGTGCGCGCAACTAAGTTAGTTGTTCTTTGTTCTTCTCCCCCGAGTGTTGCAGAGCGAACCCCCTTTGTTCTTTGCTACAGGTCGTCATCGAGGTGTCGTCGATTAATTTTCCGTTATCGGACCCACGTCTGCTTCTCCCGACTCCCGGTGCCTCAAAGGAGACGGCAGAAAAGAGAAGCTAATTTGGGCGAGCGGAATTTAGTTGGGTGGGACAAGCTGTCAATCGGATGGATGACCCGCGAGAAAAGAAAAGAAACTGACTTGCACTTTGCACGCTCGCCTCGTACACGAGTGAATTAATGAAATGGAAATTACACTTTGATGGAAGGAAATGTCAAAAAACTTAATGTAGTATGCGTGGTGAATTTTGTGCTGGAATTACTGCGGGGAGGAAAGAATGGGGGTTGCGAATAGATCGAGAAGTCGAAATCGATGGCGCTTGGCTTTTAGTGAGGGTGATACGAGGTGATGGATTTGTCCCTAAAACCCACTTGAGACAACTATTCTTCTCATTGATGTCTTCCGTTTCGCAATACATTCGTTCTACCTTTTCCCCTTTTCTTCATTCCATCAAGTGCCAACATATTTCTTGTCGCAATTTGCTACGGGTTGGCAACTTTGTATTTTTTTCCTCCCTTCTCTCTCTCTCTCTTCTTGCATTATTCACCCGGAAAAAAAAGAACTAAAATAAAATCAATGTTTATTCGATTTATTATTTAAAAAAACCTTTTCATTTTTAATTTTAAATTCGATTTTAAATGTTGGGTAATCTAAACAAGTATTAGGCTTAAATCAATAATGGAAATTTCATTTCACTCGAGAGGATTTCAACTATTGTATATTTTATGAGAAAAACCGCAGACAGATTATTAAATGTTACAATTTAATATGAAAAATTCCTTTTGTCTCGGTTAGCAAATCTTACTTAAAAATTGATTTTTTTCTCTCTCTCTCGCTCTCTTGTTCTTTTTCTTCTTATAAACGTTAGAAATTTAAGGCAAGTATGGAAAACAGTGTTGCGTGCCTGCCGCATGGCATATAATAATACAGTTGCAATATCGAGTGACAAAGTAGATCGCTCAATCAACCATACGTTATTGCACAAACAGTTGAGCGCAAAGTGAAAGAACAAACTCGGTGGGAGAAAGGTTAAATGAGTTTCTCGTGTGATGAAATGAGTTCGGCCATTAAGGAAACGGAAGAGGCAACGCACGCGTCGAAACGATGCTCTTTCACAGTTTGCGAGTTTGTTGCAGCGTGCGTCTAAAATTACGTACACGTCCGTTTTTACCTTTCCTCCCTTCTGCCAGAACACTGTGGCGTTCGGGCGAACGGAAATGAAAAAGAAAATATTTAAAGTGGAATGTTTGGGGTGTCGGCTTCGTGTGTCTCTTCGTTACGACTTGGATGATGGCCATTTTGCAAACGCAGTTGCAATTTTGACAACTCCGACTAATTTACACTTTCTTAATCTGAGTTTGCGCCTTAATTAGAGCACGATGCCAAATTTATAAAACATTCAATTCAATTTCTCATTAACTTTAATGTAATTACCTCGTAAAAAAAAATACATACGGAGTTTTCCGAGCAATTGCGCGGAAAGTAAATTAGATGGTGAAAAAAATGCGCAAATGAATGCGTCATCAACAATAAACAAAAATTGGTCGCTCTCGCTCCACTCCGTGTGGTAATGGCCACTTAATAATTAAAGGTAAAATTGAGCCGCAATCAAAACATGTCGGACTTGTGTATATTCCATATCGGATTCGAAACGTGTGGACCGTGGTGGAACAGGTGGAAAGGAAATAAAAAGAAAAAAAAAGGATAATCACTTTACCGGCAACCACGTGGACTGCAAATCTTTGATTTGCGTGAAAAGTCTTCTCCTCCTCCTGGCGAGTCAGGCAGGCTATGATTAGAATTAGGAATTTGTTTCTTTCTTTTCTTTTTGTTGTTACACATTTGTTATTCAAGAGAATGAGCTGCTGCCGAGTTTTGATGCCGTGTCACGTGTTGACTCGACAGTCGGCGTCAGAAATCGACCTCCTTCAACCGAACATGGCAGTAATGGAATGAGGCCGTGAGTGCATTGGAGCCTGGCACACGCTGCCCTACTTTACAGGCCATCGCGTCCGCTCGTGAGTCGTGCTCGCGTTTGCGCGCGAGTCGAGTTCGGGTTCGCCCGCTTTTATTTTGTAAATCTCAACTAGAAGATGCTTTGTACATATAAAAGAATCCTTATGTTTGGCACCCATGCTTGTTTCTTTCATTCCTTTTTCTACTTTACTTTCTTTTTTAAAATGCCGCAGCGTCGACTGAATACTGATGCTGCTATTCTTTTCTTTTCTTCGACGCTATGCAAACCGGAGAGGAGAAAAATATATATAAAAAATAAAAAAAGCATCAAACTGAGCACGATTCACGCTAGAACAAATTGGCAAACTTAAGGATCATCGACATTTACAATTGGTTTCGAATGTTCAATTTCGATAAGTGGAGGAAAAGCGAGCAAATTAATGAAATGTCAGTTCGAGATGACATTTTCTTCCAGACTTGTGCAGAGAAGCTTTATTTTTCTCGCTTATTTAAGGCGGCGCTTTTATGCATTTCTTCATCGTACGTTATAACGTGAGCAGGTTTGCGAATAGAAAGTGGAATAATTTTATTTATAGTTTTTCGATACTTTTGTTCGGTTGCACGATCGTGGAGGCAGGGAGGAAAGCTGGAGTTGGAAAATAAAAATTTGAGTTTAAAATCATTTTCTTGGTGCGTGTCGTTGTGCCTCTCTCGAGTGAAGCCATGCGTGGGCGTGTGGAAGGAGTCGGTTGGCGGCTTTCGTTTGCATTCCAAGGCGGCAGCCGGGGGCCGAAGGGGTCCTCGGAGGGCATCGATCAGAACTTGGGGATTGGAACCCGTTTCCTCCTCCTTCTTTTCTTTGCCTTACACACCGTCTTTTGATGTGCTCATCTTGATGAATGGCAAGAAGCTTTTCTCTAACCACCGAATCCCAAACACACAGCAAACATTTTAAAACTTATTTATCGTTTTTTCCTCCCTTTTTTTCTATTCTTCTTTTCTTTTCCTTTTCAGATATAGAGATGGGGTGGGTACAACAGCTGTGACATAATATTTCCTCGATATTTTTTTCCCTACGGATTTAATATTATTAAATCTTCATTACGGTTCATAAAATCTATTATCATTTCATTAAAAAATAAATTTTTCCGGTAATTGAAGGCCTTCTGGATGAATGTCGGCATTGCTATAATTTAGAATTCCAAAGGCAGTTATTAAATAGCTCGAGTCGTAATGTTGTGTGTGTGTGTCCTGCAGTTCATCGATTAAAGTGGAAAGACATCGCTTTAATGTGGCGATGACGATTGATCACTTTTCGAAGGTAAAATTAATGCGCAGAACCGAGTTTTTTTTCACCACGTGGTATTTCTATACCCATCAGCTTTCCTGCAGTAGTCGAGTCTTTAAAATGTTATTACACTCGTATTTTTGAAACCATGATTGAAAATGTTATCTGGGGAAACACTGCGGCATTAACGGAAAAAAAGTATGGAGAAAAGGAAATAGAAAATGTGGAATTTTACATTCTGTGGGTATTCTATTAATTTTTTGAAGAGTAAGTTTGTGCTGAAACGTCGATTTTTTTTTTCCTGTTTCCGGTGAAATTTTTCCGTCTCTCTCTCTCTCTCTTCTTCGTTCGTTTGTATGTAATGAGGTGTAGGAGAGGATAAAAGGAGGAGAGGGTAAGGGAAAAAAAGGGAGAAAGCGGAACAGGCGCTCCCTTGTGTCAACAGCAGACAGAAACAGCTGACTCTGCGGATAAGTAAAAAAAAATTGCTTTAAATTATTAATTACTTCCTTAGTAATTACAAAAATAGCCGCAAAATATGATATTTATGGTAAATTCATTTAAAACTTTGATTCTTATCGATTTTTCCACATTTTAAAGCCACAGTTTGAATTTGAATTTAAAATTTTTGTGTTTTTATGAGGTCTTCCGGTCAATATGAAGAAAAGGACATTTATTTTTGTTTGGGGGAATTTGCGATGGTCCGTTAGATGATTTTTGCATGCTCTTTAGGTCGATTTGTCCTGCTGAATTCAGAATGAGCTCAGGTTGTGCCCCCCTGCAGCATCATGTGCATCTGTATCCATCAGTTTGACATGTATTTTTATTGGGATCTCGAGACTGAATGTTATGTGTTTGACAAATTGCACGTCTGCTTTCGTGCATACTTTTTTATATCGACTGCTGCTTGCTCTCTGCAGCTTATTTGAGCAACTTCTTTCGATGCCGTTTTCTCTTTCTCGCATTTAACGCCCAAACTAATTTTTATTTTTATTTTTAATTTTTTTTTTAAAAATATCAAATTTTTTTTAATTTTTAAACTTTCCAATGTAAAGTAACGTGATGTGTGTTGATGGATTATGTGTCAAGTCTCGAGAGAGAAGTTTAGTGTTTGATACATCATCATAAATTTCCATCCATTTCACGCGCGTCGCCATTTTTTTTCTGGAGGGACGAACCAGTGATGGATTGACTTTTGACTCGGTGCATTTCTTTATCGTCGGGATTTTGAACCGAGTTTAAATTCACCATTAATTTACTTCGATTTTTTTCTTCCATTTATTTTTTTTTAATTACTATTTATAAAATAGGTGTGTGCAAATTAGAGATTGGGAAACCGCTATTTTAATTATTAATTAAATGATATAATTAAAAAACGTAATTAAATTCCCTTGTTCTTATTTTTCATAAATTAATTTCTCATAAAAATTCAATTTTTATATTTTTTCCCCGACATTCATTACTATCTAATATTTTTTTTCACTCTCGAATTGGTCCGATCCCAAATTGATTAATTAACGAACTGTAAACGAGTCTTCTGTTTTCGTCAAACTTTAATTCCCATTCCGTCACGATCCAGCAAAACTTCCTCCCAACAGGAAACAAAACAACACTTTTATACCACATATGAACTCGAGATCACCCAACCCCTTCCTTCCCATCCTTTTTCCTTCTTTCATTTCCACTTTCTTCACTCCCATTCCCCATCCCCCGACACCCTCTCCCATCTTTTTTCTTTTTACCATCTTCTTTTTTCCATGTAGTCAATCTCATTAGTTTCGCTTCGATGTTTTCCTTACTCGAAAACGAGCAAAAGTTGAGAATGTTTTGACCTGGCACTTGTCCCACTCTTGAATGACACACAAGCCAACTTGTTCACACCGACTGACTCGAGAATTTATTCTGTTTGCTTTTAAAATTATTGCCCCAATTTCCTAAAAGAAAGGAAAAAAAAGAGATAAAATAAAATAAGATAATTTATATGCCTTTCTCCAAACTTTTTTCCTTTGATTAATGAGAATCCATGCGAGCCAAAGGACTTTTCCGACTCTTTTTCGTCTTCGTCATTATTTTAATTAAGGACGGTGAGAGTCGTTTCTCTCACTTGACACTTCTCGTCTCAATTCCCTTCTCTTTTCTCTCACTCTCACCTCGTGACAAGACACAAATTGTCTATTTCTCTCTCAAGTCAGGGTATGTGTGTGTGTGTGGGGGGGTGTGGGGTGGCTGTTTGGGTACGAAGGAAGAAAAACGGACGTTTCTCTCGATTCCGCTTTCTCATCTTGGTGGATTCTTGTGGACAGATTGGCTCCGTTCGCATGACACGAGTGAAATTCCCCGTGAGCCCGCCACTCAAATGCATCATCATTAAGCAAGCGGGTGGAAGGCCACTCGAGACGGCTCCCACCGCCGAAATGCGCAGCTTCTTCACTGATGGCGAGTAATGTGGTGCAGGGAAGCCATCGAAGGCGGAGCTTTCGAGTAAAGGGATACACCTTGTTCTCGTTTAACGAGCCGACGAGATAATGTAATGGAAGTGACAATAATTGCCGAGTTTGGGACCCGTTTTCAGTTTTGACCCCTTACAAGTCGCTATACTGCTCTCACGCACGCCTATCTCGGTAACGAAACTCGCACTGATAAGGGTTAAGTGCTTCGTCGTCGTTTTATCACACACAGATGCAATCTGCGTCTGCTTGCATTGTGTAACCATTATTTCCAAATCTCATAATTCATCTTATCTGCAAATGGCTTTTCAGATAGGCTTATTTTCTCGATATTAATTGCTTTAATATGCCGATCTCGTTATCAAATTATTTTATAAACGACACGTTTAAGCCCCGATTTATTTTTTTTTCTTCCCCATGCGAGTTTTTATTATTATTAATAATTTTTTTTTTCAAGTGGCTGTTGAAGAGACTCAGATGGGGGATGTATTAACTTGTCGAGAGGAGATGACCTCACTCGTTCTCGGTCTGTTGACTGACTTAAGAGATTGTTATAATGTTATTAAACATTGGCCTCGTGTTTTATCGATGCTGATGGTTAGTAATTTGTTTAACCTTTGTACCTCCCATGGCTAATATATTGCTTTTTTCTTCCTTCGAGCTTGGTTTTTAATTATTTTCAAAAAGAAATTACAAATTTCTCGATCTAAATTTATCATTCTGTATAAAAATGTCAGAATTTTTCCTTTGTGGCATACTATCATCATGGCAAATGGAATTTTATAAATTGAGATTTTTGCTCGAGAAAATAATGAATTTATTGCATGGTACTGTATACATTTTTTTCTTTTGTAATTATAATTTTATTTCCTTTTTATTTACCTAGAGAAACTTTTGGGACATAAAATAAAGGGAGAAAGGGGAGGGGGAAAAAAGAGGAAAAAGAAATATAATCCAAAGTGGGAATAGCGCATGTGCACAAAGGACTAATTGTTGGTTGTTGCGTCTGATGGATGGTCATTGCATCCCGGGAGAGGAGCTTAAACCCGAGTTAATGCTCATGAACATTGTGCGTTTGCGAAGATTTGACTGTCAGGTAATGAGCGCTAATCAGCCCTCGGCGACGCCGAATCAGCTCCCCGTCGCCATGGAGACGCTGAGAAAATGACGTACGGTCGTACGGCGACTTCGGGTGTAGCAGACGCAAGTTTAATTCGAAGGAGACGACTTTGCAAATCGTTAATCCACTTCACCGTTGGCCGCGTTTCAAACGTGGCCTCACGAGTGGACACGGCATGCGTCGAGCAAAGGGGGAAGGAAGGGGGCGTCGGATGTCAAGTGTTAGTTGTCGTGACAGATGGTGACAAAATGCGCCGTAATATCCGTTAGCGTTTATATTAGCGTAAAATGGAATTGTCAAGTGCAGGTATGTATGGACGACGACCAAAGTCGAACGGCCAATGGATCGTGGGAATGAATGAATGGATCGGTTGACAGATCACTCGTCTTTTTTTTTTCTTTCTTCCTTCTTTCCCCGCATATTACACGACGTATCCGAAATCTGCGGCCAGATAAACGGGAATTTCATCAAAACAGAGAGGAGAACAACGCCCGATCCTCCAACCCAGACCATTAATCTCAAGCTGGCCGGCCAAACGCACCGTGCCCGGCGACCCCCGAGGGTGTGATATCGGCAGATGAGGCCGAGCTGCAGATGAATCTCCTCCGTTGCTTGTCTCTGATTGAATTCCTGGTTGGGATTCCACAACATTTTTTTCTATTTTTTTTATAATATGAAATGTAAAAGAAAGAAAGGGAAAGGGAAAGGGAGAAAAAAAATTGTATCTCGTATCTCGTAATTTAATATATCCCGGTAAATTGGAAAATCGTGTCGAATTTTATGCGACGAATGTCAAAGGTCGCGTGGGATTAATGTTTTCCGATAATGGTCATCAGCATCGCCGAAATGAATCAATCATGGCACATTATTCAAATTTTGGCATAAAATCGATGGAGTAAGCAAATTTACAATGGTGGAACGAAGGAACCGAACTGAACTGAACGGAACGGAACGGAACGGCGGGGTCGGTTTTCTTGCCACAATGCAAAAATGAGGTTAGTTTATCGGCATCTGACCAAGTGCATGATTTAATTTGCACAATGTGAATTTCATTTCGGGATAACATTTCGACGCGTTTTGGCTGCAGCGCCGCTACTCATCCGTGCTTCTGGCGAAAACATTTCAATTTATTCCAGCCCCAAGTGCAGTGGTGGAGGATGGGGATGGGTTGGGAATAAGTAAGTGGGGAGGGTGTGAGAAGTGAAGTGAACCCCTGAGAACAATTTGTGCCAATATCGGCAGGCTTTCGTTGCTTTGCTTGCCTTCCTTCCTTCGTCTCTCGCGCTCCACTCGATTTTTGTTTCTTGGTTGAATTCCAGAAATTATGAATGTTCCGTTTCTGTATCGCTCACGTGGGAAAGTTGTTGAGTTTGTAACCGTTGATTTACGCGCCTTCCATTTATCACGAGCCTCGTAAAATTTGAACGCCTTTAACTTATTGAAATTATCTCGACTGCACACTCACAAGGACCCAGTTTCTATTCTTTTCATAAATTTCGCCTCCAATATACTTTATTGCTGTATAAAAGTCACCGTCACTTATTTTGATTGATTAACTGGGAATTTGTAAAGACTTTTTTGAAATTTATTTATGAAATATCAACAAAATGTGTGAGAAAACTTTACTTCACTTCACTGCAATGCACACACAACACACAAAACAAACGAGGGAAAACAAGAGAAAAGTTTTCTTTCTGAATAATTTAAAGGAAAATAATCAAGTAAAAGGGATTACAGGGCTCACTTTTCCTGCCCTGGGGCTACTCGAGATTGCAGCATGTGGTGTTAGTGTGTTGTTTTTTGTACTGTAAGATCACTTAACTATTACGCGAGGCAATTTGAGCAAATAAAGAAGAAACTGAGGCCGTTTCTTACCTTTGGCTGGATCTCTTAGGTAATTTCCAGACAAGAGATGAGAAGTTTATTCTTTTTATATTATTTTTATGGTGAATTTTAATGGGGAATTGTATTTTTCTTCGTAAAGATAAGGAAAAATTAAAGCTTATCCTATGGGTTTAAAAGGGTTAGTTTATGACTTTTACGTTGAAAAATTATGAATTTTTTAAAATATAAATATTTAATTACCATAAAGGATATTAATTTTATAAAAATTTATATAAAATTCTCACGATAAAATTGCAAACAGAGATTAAAATCTTTAAAATTCATTTTGTAGATTGAATTTAACTTTCACCAGCTTTGCGAAAGTCTGAAGCCGGAAATTTCAGGTATTTGTGTGTTGGCAATAAAAAGAAAATTAAATTGTAGCAGTTTACGTTTAAAACGTCGTAATAAAGAGGGCTTAGTGTGGAATAATATCTCAAAAGTAGATAAGAGTTAAAATTAGTTTAACCGACATTTTTTTCCCTTTCCTCTCCCAAACAAAAAAAAATTAATCTGAATATTCATATGTGACTTGATTAAAGAAGTTTTCTAAATTGAATTAGATAAGAATTCAATAGAATGGTTAAATTCAGAAGCTTTTCACATCACTGTTTGTTTTAGCAAATAATTTGCCTCTGTAATCATTGCGAGTTCATTGGAGCGAAGAGATAAACACCATAGTTTGCCTAGAAATTTGTATGCCACTTGCATTTGACCATCGGTCCGTAAAGAGGGAAGGAAACCAAGGTCATTCGATAGGACCGCTAGTTTTTACCCTCACATTGTGATCACCTGAGCGGCAAAAGGGGGAAAAAGAAGCCTTTTCTGCCTACCATCACCCACTTTGGCGAGTGCAATGCTGTGGAAATTTCTCGGTGAGACGCTGCATGGGCGTCGTCACCCCCTTCACCGCCCTACTTCTCTTTCTCTTAGCAACTGCATCTAGTAAAGCAATGGAGGCTTTTAGAAATGGGAGGCAAGTCGAGTGGGTCACGGATTATGCCAAGAGCTTTTCGTCGAGCATTAATGTGGGGCAGGAAAGCCCACCCTCGGTTTTTCTGTTCATTTTTTTTTCTTTCTTGCATTGATTTTCTGCATTTTTTTTTGTACACCAATTTATATTTTAATTTTTTTAACAAAAAGAAAAAGGACTGTGGTTTGTTTATAATTTAATTTACGATAGTAATTAAAAGTAGATTAAATATTTGATTTATTGATTTTTGATTTTAGCTCGGTTCCTTAGTTCTACACAGATGGTTTTTCCCTTTTTCTTAGCCCACCCCCTGAAGGGTCAACACGGTTGATTGAACTTTAGTAGTGGTGACGGGGATTTGCTGAGCCCCAAAGCGATCAATTACTAGAGTGTAGATCAATCGACGATAAGACGATGGAAGAAAGTGAAAGGAATATGAGCGAAAAGTGTGTAAGACATGAATGATGGAGATTGAATTTTTTATTTTCCCACTTTCTTTTTCTTCTTTTTTTTCTCTCCGCCCCATTCCATTTTTCGACAAATAAAAATTTTGCAATTTTAGAACTTTCAATCTGTCAAAAACTCCACCCAAAAATATTTCTTCTTACATTTTTTCGGTTTTGGGGGTAGGAAAAAGGGGGTTTGGGAGTATTTAAGATTTTTTTTTTTTTTTTTATCCATGCAGAAACTCTATTAAAGTGAGATGCCCTCTTTCGTCTCTTGACAGAATTGAATTTCGAAACGCGAACTCCGAGTCAATCGAAGCAGCAAAAAGGGAAAGGAAAAGAACAGAAGATAATGATTTGAGAGCACAAGCCTACAAGTCACTGGAAATTTATTAAACTAAGGTGATCGAAGACTGATGCGATCCACCAGATGCTTCACTGACCCTCGTCTCAACTAGGACCCATTATATAGATTGGATTCAACTACTCCCCCCTCAAAAAAAAAAAAAAAATTCGGCTTTTAGCTCTTTTTTTTTTCTTTAGTCGGGGGTACTCCAGGTGCAGTAGAAAATGTGTGGGTGGGGTGTGGAAGCTCAGCGAGGGGCTCAGCTCAGGTCTTTGCAGCCAGAGGGCGCTCGAGCGTAAGATACGCACCGATTCACTGCCCTCGTTGGTCTTTGGCTCTGATTTGGGAGGAGGATGACCACTGCACTCGACTGCACTGACACTGCACTGCACAGCAGAACAGACGAGGGGAGACTCAGTGGAGGATGTCTTGGGAATTCTCCAACTCTCTCGACCTAAATGATAAATATTTGGAAGAAATGTTAAGTTCGAGTTAAATTTTCATCTCGATAAAATATGGATTTCTTCAGGTGAAGCGCACATCGACTTTGACCGATGACATTTTCCCACTTCCCCCCTTCTTTACGCACACCAGACGTCGTGCCACGTTTATAATATGCCTTAAATTAATTTAAATTCGAGTTAACGTTCATTTTATTGCCGCAATTAACGTCAGAGTACGACGTTATTCACTCGAGTGTTATTTTAGTCTTGAGGGCGAGTTATTTTTCTGGACTTGTGACAGCTGCAAGTTGGCCAGCCTTAAGCAATTTCAACCCTCAGTTACATTCTGAAAGCCCAGTCTCACTCGACTGCGCCACGACGCAATGCAAACCAATACTAAAGTAAAGGTGTTTGTCGGTCTTGCGTGTGTTGCGTTGCATGTGTGTGTGGAAGATACGGCAAACCTCAATTGAAACCGGGATCAGAAACAATGCCCATCAATTTCGAATGAGGTTACCTTTGGTAACGTGGATGCAGCCGACGCTCACTCGAAACCATTTTTGCTCTCCCTCGTGTCAAGAGCATCTGCAACCATCACGACGAATGCTGCTGCTGCCGAGCCATCTTACCTTACCTCTTCGGTCGAACTCGAGTGCGTCACGAGTAAACAATAACTAAGAGGAAAATGTTTTTATCTCGCCGTTTGGTGAAAGGCGACTGAAATTATACGTAAAAGGTTTTTATTCGAGTTTACGGCGTCAAAATAGAGTCGATTTCGTGTCGGAATATCATTTGCTCGCAATTTCTCGTTTAATTATCGTCAGAAATGTAAGGAAATGGGCAATTAAAGAAAGGAAATTGGAAAATTCCTTCGATTGTAAAATGATAATAAAAATGATGCGACGGTGACAGTTATGTGAAATGTTAAGGAGCACTTTGGGGGTGTGCGGAGAGTATGTTTCTTCCTTCTTTGCTCTTTTTATTTCTGGTGATTGGATTTGTGTGCAGTGGTGGAGGAGTTGGGGAAGGGAAGAGAGAGGGCAGCCGAGAGGGTAGCGGCAAAGAGTGTTGCAAGTTCCATCTGGTGGTGATAGGAGGAAGGAAACTGCCGCGTCTGATATCGCCACCAGATAAATTCAGACGACGCTGGCGTTTGGTGGCCGCGCCCTTTTTTTTTTTTTTTTTCCCTTCTTTATCTCGGTCTCTCGCAGACGCATTCGCGCACCCCTCGATGTAAGGGAGAGAAAAAATGGCAGGGTGTGAAGAAGATGGCCCCACTATTTTTTGATGTATGGTTTCATATCCAGAGCACACGTGGTCTATTTGCAAGAGAGTGCGGATTGGTCTTTGGGAAGGAAGGAAAGGAAAAAAAATATATAAAAAAAAATAAAAACGAGTTGCTTGTAAATCGCGTTTTGCTTAGTCTGAAGAACGCCGTATGAATGGAAAGACGAAAAGCCGCGTTTAGAAGTTGCAACAAGGTCTATTGCGCCTTTTTTTATTGGCTGGGAAGTGGGAATTGGGTGTAGCGAAGTCGTTAGATGAGTTTATAAGGCACTGCGGTGAATTGTTTCTGAAATTTTCATTAAAAAGAAGAGAGAGTCGTCTGGTGATTGAGACGTCGGTGGTAACCGTAGGAAATTGGAGTTTGCTGCTATTTTAGCAACTATCGATCCGAGTTGTAATTAGAGAACAAACAAGATAGTATACGATTTTATTTCACTCCTAAATAGAAGAGAAAGAGAGAGGAGGGGAGGGATGGGGGGAAATAAAAAAAAAGGATGGGAATTCAAGGTACTCGGTTGTGTTTTATGGTCATTGGCTATCTGTGTCGTGGATTGAGTGGTCCCCGAGGTCGACGGACACGTTCAATTTGGATATAATGACCCATGTGTAATGTTCAATTTTGTGATAACGAATACGGGTTTAAAGTTGCTCGCATTAAATATTTAATTTGCCAAAGTTTGCACCGTAATTGTAATTGTGAATGGAAATATCCTCCTATCTTCTGTTTGGAAAATTGGCTCGAAAAAGGATTATACAGTATAAAGTTTTGTTTTTCGTGTCTATACTGTTTGAAAATGGTTTTAATCGTTTATAATCATGAAATGTTAATGCCCGAATCATATCCAGGTGTTTCTAAATACATAGGAATTCATGCGAAAATCGATAAAACGAGTGAACGGTAAACTTTATCTATTTTTACTGTTTCTTTATCTCATATGTTGTCTTTCCAAAAACAAAGTCTCATTTTTTTTTCTCTTCTTTCCTTACCCCATAATCTCATTTTCCCATTTTTTTCCCCTCATCATTCTTCTTAGTTTATTGACATTTCTCCCCTGTCGTTCAACAAATGAAGCTTTATCATTTTTTTACCGTATTTTTCTGACTGGTCACGAGGATTGTGGGTGTGATCCAGTTCTCGTCGTGTTTAGTGATCCAATTAATTGGGGTTTATGAGCCAATTAAAGGCGTGCAATGAGCCGTCATCAACAGCGCACGAAGATCCTACCAGAGCTTTTCTTCTTTCTTACCTAAACTGGTAATGGTAACCTATTTGGGTGTGTGTTTCCCTCTGTTTATGAAACAGACGCCCCGCGATCACGAGTATTTCAGTGTTCCATAATTAAATTTATAACAAAAATAAAAATGAAAAAGGAAAAAAATGAAAAAAAGGTTTTGAAGCATGTTGCAGTTATGAGATTTTCTTTTGAAAGAGAGATGCTTGTAGTGGAATTCAACATGTAGGAAAATTTAATCTCATCCATTTCTTTGTCATCGGGTTTGATATTTTGTGAAGGATGATGGGGGAAATATTATATCGAGTTAGGGACTGCAGACTTTTATTTGACTTTCTGGAAATTTTGATTTTTATAATTTATCTATTTCTTTTAACCATTTAAACGACGAATTCTGCTTTAACGGTGTTGTTGTATCACCCAAATAAACAGTGAACAGACATTGTTTTCTTTTACTATTATTAGTATTTTATGGTTTTTCCTTTTTATTTTATTAATAAAAGTAGGAAAGATGATGCGGCTGATATTGACGAAAAGATCTTTACGAGAGATGTTGGAGCAAAACCAGTTTTTCCTTTTTATAAAAGCGAGATTTTTTTCCTCAAAGGAAATGGAAAAATAAACAGCAGAAATATAAATATAAAAAAAGATAAAAACAACCTTGGGGAAGGGTACGGAGTAAAGGAAAGAAAAAAATAAATTCCATTGGGCAAATAAGAGTTTATTGAGTAAAGGAAAAGTGGATTGTGTTTGTTAACCTTTTTCCCTTACTTTAATTTTTCTTTCCCCTTCTTTTAATGGCATTTTTTTTCCTCTTCAAAACATTTTTTTTCTTTACCTCCTTCTCCTCCCATTGTTTTTGCTTTTTTTTAATTTTTTATTTTTTATATATTATTTTTACGATGTGGTCTCGACCTTTCTTTAGAGTGCGGCGTAATTAATTCGGAGCGCACGTCCTCCCATTGCAACTCACCTGGGTTAATAGTATAAGAGTTAATTTGGTACATTTTATTGAGCGCATTTTAAAGTTCACGAGGGCACGAGTGTTCCACTCTCTTTATAGCGATGCAAATTTTTTAAATGTGTCTGCAAACTCATTAAGAGATGTGCAAAAAGACTGCAGTAGACCAACCGACATTGATTTTTCGAGTCGTCTAAACCGTTACGATTGATGGATTGGCAAGCGATTGCGCGAGTCAATAAGGGAATCCGCTTTATCCCCCTCACCGTTTCAAGTGGCATTGTCTTGGGTATCGCGATATAGCCAGATTAAAAGTAACTCGTCTCTGTAAAGATATCGACTTTACCCCCTCGGCCTCGATCGTTAACGGAAATAATCGAGAGGAAAGTTTAGATTGATTTTATTTGTCGGTGATCAATCATTTTTCTCGACTTTTTAATTGATGCAATTAATCATTGCGCAATTAATGGGGTTTAAGCTACGTGTTTATTGCGAGTATTAGTGTGTGGAAAAATGTGTGTAACAAGAATTTAATGAGATTGAATAAACAAAATCAATCAGGAAACTCGAGACGACGTTTTTTAATTTAGTCGCTAAAAGTCACGTCTACTGTATGAGGAAAAGTTTTGCCTCGCCCTAAACTTTGTGCCGAGTATACACAGTAGGCAAAAGGAAAGAACACATTAACAACACTGCAATCTTACGAGTACAGCTGACAACATAAAACGCATAACCCACCAGCAGTCACTCACAGACGCAGCAAGACACTGACTCGCGAGAGCTTTATTCTAGGAAACGTAAAAGGTAAATACGTATAATTAGCATAATGAACCATGAGTTACTTTACTCGGTGGCTGATAAATGCCGTAATTAAACAGCTTATTGCTCACGATTTATGGACACCGGAAAATGTTGTTTCTGCGTGATCGTGCGGAAGACAACCGTCGATTTCTCACCTTCAAACCCTCGCCGGACAAATAATCGTGTTTTAAAGCAATGCAGTGCAGCTAGCGCGTGATTTACAGTTTTAGTTACGAGATAAAAAGCAAAAAAAGTTTTTTATTTCTTGCAGGAATGTTGTAAATACAATTACATAAATTTATACGCATCAAGATGTCATGCGAGCAATAAATAACAGGTGCTCGAGTACGTATCGTAGGACGCCGACTTTTTATGAAGGAAGGAGTGTCGCTTTTGCAGGAGTGGGTCCCTCAAGTGCCACTCGAATGTTGGCGCCACTTTTTATGACCAAAGGTGTATTGAAAGGGGACGGTGAAAGAAAAAAAAAACCGGTTGGCCCTGGGTCTCATGAAATCCAACCAGATTGATTGTATGTAGGACGAGGGACGTGGTTAAGGGAAAGTGGTTAGAGGGCGGGAAAAGCAGTAGGAGAAGGAGGAGGAGGAGGAGGAGGATGATGACCTTTGCCTGTGCCTGTCGTAAAACGCACTGGTGGGCAGTTAAAGTAAGCTAGCTCTTTTTTTTTCTTCACTCAATCCGTTGATGCCGTGAATTTTTGCTGGTTCATATTAAAAGAAAAGGAAGGAAAGAAGTAATAGAATGAGAGAAATGTGTGCGGAGAGAGGGAGAGAGGGAGAGAGGGAGGGAGAGAGATGGTTTGTTGGGTGGATGGGAATGAAAGAGGGGGAAGTTGTAGTAGGAGGCATTTCTTTTTTGTCGATGGCCTCGACTCCGCCTGGTGCGGTAATTGCGAGTGGCGTGGCCGCCCTCTTTCCCTGCCCGTACTCGCGGGCAATTTGGCCCCGGCGTTGCGCTGAAAACGGCGTTCCGCGATCGATTTCTCGCGCTCAACCACACACCTTCCTGCCTTAGAGACACCCCTCGTCTCCTCCTCCCACACCATCTTGAAAAGTTAGTGGAGCCACTCGTCATCACCGTTGGGTGTCGTACGGATGGAATCGGAGAAGTGCAAAAGTTTCCAATAGGATGGCAATAGGATGGCACGAAGAAAGGAGGAGACTTTTTTTCGGTCGTGGTGCATGGTGAGGGAGTGTGGGAGTGTGGGAGTGTGGGTGAATTATACGTTTGACGGGCGTCCGAGATGATGATGCGACGCGGTGAATTGCAATTGTGTAGCGTTTCTCTAATGAAGTACGTGAGGTGACGGGCAAGGGCTCGGGAAATTTATGGATTTTAATTGAGTCATTCTGGCGTCGACAAGATTTATGAGTCGAAGAGTGTCGAGTAGTCGGTTATAGAAACACGTGTTTCGCACAGTCGGTCTCGCGTTTTATAATGTATTTATGGCGCAGCCGTAAAAGCAGTTTGAGAATATTAACGACGGTAATGATTGCCTTTTTTTCTCACGCTCGTTTATCACGCGGGAATTTTATTTGTTGACACTAATCGCCGTACGAGGTGAATTTTTACTCGATTTATGGACGGGTGAGAAATTTTGGTTTGCTCAAATTCGGATCACCCCGTCGTCGTCATGGCGACATGCGTTTTATCAGCGTTGTCAGTAAATATTAAATGAAGGGTGATGAACCTTAATTTATGTTTCCCCTAGGTGTCGCCGTATGTCGTTTCGAGGCGTGAATTCAATTAATCGTTGGAGATGCCGTCGTTTAAGATGACAATCATTTCACCTTGGCCCTTTCTTCCTCTTATTTTCAAAACGCCGCGTTGTTATACCGAGACGAAACCAGCTGAACGGAAAACCACTATTTCCGGTCCCATTGAACGAATGCGACGCTTCACTCGTTTCTTTCCCTCCTACACTTTTCGAAAAATCTCTTTCACCAAAAATAGCAACACGAGGGATTGATACCAAAGCCGTGCCATGCAGTCGAGCATCGGGGGGAGCTTTTCCTTCTTTTCCCATTCTTTTATTATTAAATTCACAAATATCGATGCGCTGCATAATCATATACCGTACTCGTGTATAAAAATTAAAAATTAAACATTCGCTCGTGAATGCGGCACGGGGGGACTGACTGACTGACTGCGAGTATACAGTAGGATACACAGTTCAAGTTCGAGTACAGCAGTACTCTGTAATTGGTTTATACGTGGAAAATGATGACAGGTCAGGTGTGCGTACCCATGATTCATTCCCATAAGTGATTTGCTGCTCTGGACGAATGTGTCGCAAATGATGTGTTGTTCCATTAACAATGGTTAATTAATTAGGCGTAGGGCGCACTCTGGTGGTGCGCGCACAGATTGTAATAGCGTTGCGTGTCGTTATTTTCAAGATGAGAGGCGCGGTTTGAAAACCCGCTACAAGCCGCCGCGTCTAATTGAGGACAAATCAACACGCACGCATCGGCTGATTGGACCGAGTGACCGCATCGGCGGTCTGTTCGGTCACTTCTCAATTTGATGACAGTTTGTTGGAATTCTTGTTAATCTCCGAATTAAAGTAACCGCGGATTACGAGTGGCCTGCCCATCCCATAATGCACTTGTCGTCGTCGACGACGAGTGCGACCATCGTTCCACCAGATACCGAATGTTTCGCATTTCGTCCCGTCACTCAAAAACACGCCGCCGTATTATAATTTAAATACGTTCGTATTTTTTTATTGCGCCTGCGCGGTCGCCTCAATTATTTTCCCTCTCTCGCCCGTTTTGTTTGCAGCTGCTCGTTTGCATTTTGCATTTACATTTGCTTTCGATATGAAAAGAATAAGACGAAAGTAAATAAATAGCGTCGTCGTCGACTTATTTTAATCTATTGTGAATGGAAATCGATCGGCGCGCTCTGGAGTGCGGATTACAACGCGTTTCTCGAATCTGGAAAACGAATGGTGAGAAGCGGTTGACATAGAGATGAGGTCAGAACGGAAACTGCAAGATGCCGCTTGATTAATGACTCTAATGCCGGGTAATCTGGTTCCTCGAGGCGTCTCGAGCCGACAAGGGACATGCTCCCCTGTCACCTGTCCGCCCTTTCTATCGACACCCCGTTTTCCCATTTTCTATACGCATAAGCCGCCATTTTTTCTTATAGGATAGGAAGGAGAGAGTAAAATCTAGCAAGTGATGTTTTCTTAATTTGGGTGTCTAGACGCGAGTAAATTGCACTCAAGAATTTATGAAATTTCAATTTTTTTTTCGCTCAATTTGCAATTCATCAACATTGAGCATCTCTTGTGGGTTTTATTTTTTTTTAATTTTTTCCTCCATTCTTTCTTTCTTCCTTCTTTATTTTAAAGATGAAATGCTGAGTTATGTGCACTTTGATGTCGCGGACTTTAATCAAAACTTGCGCCGTTCACTCACTCTCTCTCTCTCTGTGTGTGCAGTGGGTGGCGTTTCTTTCTGCTGCCGCTGCTGCTGCTGCTGTATATTCATTTCAGAAGAATGTATTTGTCATGTTTATGGTTCTTGTTTTCGAGGTTTTGGTTAAGTGTGGAGGATAGTGTTAAGAACCGCAGAAAAGTTGTCTCGTATTAGATGAAGATGGGAAAAGTGGTTGTGTAAATGGATTCTAGAGTTGCACAATTTCAAATCTGCCGTTTCTGATTGTGCCCAGGATAATGGTAATAATTTTTCAACCTTTAATGTCAGTCAGTTTACTGTATTTTTTTTTAAATTTCCACTCATTAAATTTAATATTAATTTTCATGTTTTTGCTCACTTTTTTTTTCGGCGAGAGACGCAGGTGCATTAGGTATGTATTTATGAGCGGTAGAAATTTAATTAGATTAAGGTTTTGAATTCGGGGTGAATTTGATGAGGTTGGCTCGTGTCGTTAATAAATAATGAGCGAGTGGACTTTGAATTTGTAATTGAGGGTTTATGTATCTCAATTTCATTTGCACATTGTGTCGCGCTCGAACGAGTATTGCTTTGACCTTTGCGGTTCATTTGTACCGATTAGAATTTTGCCACGTTTGTTTTAACTAACGAGAGCATAAAAATCCGGCTTGAAAATAAAAATAAAATATTCAAATCCGAGGAGCACTGGGGTAATTTTTAATTTCCTACTCATTAATTATTAGCTGAGACCACGGACCGGAGGCTGATTAGGATGTCTGTCATTTTCGATCCTCCATTTTTTTCCCCTTCTATTTTTTTCTTTTTTGCTTCTTTGTGATCCTTTCAAGCTGGAAAAACAGTCGATAAGTGCATTCCGTCGATTATCGAGGACAACATTTTTTTTCTTTCTTTCTTTCCTGCAGTGTTCCAACGTGTTTTTATTTTTCGATGACTTTTTGCTTCGTCAATTTCGATGACGACGTACGTAAATGAATTTTAAAGAGATGAGGGAAAATACGAATCGATGAGTTGATTTATATTTTTAATATGAAAATACCAAATACGGGCAATGAAATTTAACTTCTCTCGAATGCACGCGCTCGTTCGACTTGGGAAACAACACCGGAATCCTAATAATAGCCGCATTTGTCACACTTGTTTGTGTCCGATGTGAAAAGCGCCATTGCTTATGACAGCTGCATCACATCCACTGTACAAAATTCCATAAGTGTAAGTGCCGAATAACTCGTTCGAAAACAACTGCTTTGATCATCATTATTTACTCGCGTGTAACTCATCACTATTTACAAATTTTGCCACCAGAGAAACACGAGTCAAACGTCAGAAAACGTTAGGGAAGGATGAGGTTGGGAAAATAAAAAAAAAAAATTGAAATCCCTCGACGAATGCACGACAAACAAGTTTTGTTTCATAAGTCATCATTTGTGGAGCATGCGCAAACGAAGCGAGTGAGAATTGATCCACGAGGCGCACACCCGTGTCACAGACTTGGACGGAAGTAGCAACTAGACAGGAAGAAGGCTCTTCCTCTTTTCGCTCGTGGACCTGGCGCCAATCAGTGGCCTTGTGTTCGCTCGATCGACTCGGGTTTCCGATGCGAGAGTGTGTTGAATTTGGCGTCGAGAGACCCCCAGAGCGTGGAAGGAAAAAGAAGGGGTGTGTTGTGCTCACCATCTGGGGATGCTGCAACGAGGGCTGGTGTGGGGGAGAGGTGTTCTTTGCCAAGGAACAAGGGTTTGGGAGCGTCTCAAGTGCTTGTTCTCTGTCGATTGATCTCCGTTACCATGGGGATTCACTCGCACTCGCACACACTCTTGGCAAGCGGACTTGTTTCTTCCATCGTCGGTCGAGACTTGAGAAGGACTTTTGGTGTCGATTTGATGAGCGACTTATTTCACGTGGCTTCCAGGGGAAAAGAAAGAAAAAAAAAATTTTCACTTTGTATTTTTTTTTTTTTTTTGATAAAATTTTTTTTTAAAAAATAATTTTAATTTTTTTGGATTGTTCTTTTCTCTTTAAACGATGGGTGGGTTAAACGATGGCGAGTTGGAAATTTGCTGATTACGTTGGCATCCGATTGGCTCGTTGTCGTCCCTCGTGAGTGCAGCATAAGGGAAATCAGTCAAGTTGAAAGCAAGACGTGGAAATAAGATTTGGGGGGCGAGAGAAAAACAAGTTGTGATTTTGGCACATGTCTCGCAGTTTGCTTTCTTTCTTTCTTCTCTGCTTCCCATGTTGTTTGGGAAAAGCTTTATTAATTTAATTTAATTTAATTTAATTAAATAGAAATGAAATGCACCTTTCTACTTATTTAATATTTCTAATACCAATTAACTGTAGTTGATTAAAATTTGCGAGATAAAAGAAAATGATAAACCAACATTACCTTCTAGCTAATTTCTAAATTGTAACTCGAGCCAAATGACCAAAGTCTTGATTGCATTTTAATTCCACGATTTAATGACTTTTTGTCTCAGATTTTTGATAACTTAGAAAAATATTAAATTAAAATCACATTTTACGACCATCGTCTCATCTTCAAAACTTTTTTCAACAAAAAAAAAGACAATGTCATGCAATGACGATGCCATTTGCAACTTTTTCCTTTTTCTTCTTCTTTCACATTTACATTTTTTTGGAGTTTTTCCTCCCATTCTTGGACCTATTTCCCGCCCATGCGCTTAAACACTCGCAGCCATGTTTGGTGGCATCATAACCGACGGGGGTCGGCAGACTGTGGGCTATTTAGTGCTTTGCAGCTCCTTGTCTCCATCTTCCATTTGCGCTTCGCTGCATTGCAGAGGTGTATTCGGGTGAAGTGGATGCAGGCGGAGCTTTTCAACGCCGGGTTGTTTAAATCTCATAAGTTGGCAATGAATGGCACATCTCCCGTCGAGGTGGAAAAGGACCACCTTTTATCCTTCATACATTCCCGGGGATCAATCGAGGAACCCTTTGAGAACACTCGAAAACCTTTACTTTGTTGTCGCGCACGCGTTTCTCTCTCCTTTCTTTCCCTCTAATCTCGCATATTCAAAAAGTTGAATGACAAAAGGTGTTGATTGAACGACATTTTAACGCTTTTGTGTTTGTTTTTGACAGGGAAGTTTGGAAGGCGATCATATTGGGGCAGCTGCTGTCAGCGCTCATTTGTGGCACTGCTGTCAGCAGCGAGTATCTGAGCAGCCATTTTGCTGTCAGAGTGCCAACAGGTAAGTTTTCCTCTCTTTTATATTTTTTTCTCCTATTTTTGTTTTTTTTACTTTTGAAATGGGCATGGGAGATAGTCGGTTGATTATCATTCTCCGGTTGTTGTAATCTTTGAGGAGTGTAAATTGTCCGTTTGGGAACTTAATTACAGGCGTTGGTTGGTTGGAGTTTTTCTTGTCCTTTTCCTTCGGGAGGCATTTGTTGGTCGTGCGTGCGCAGTGTGGATGGTAGCGATGGAGGAGGCGTTGGAAGGAGGTCAACTCCTTTTTCTCGTGTACTCAGGTAAGGGATTTGTTACCGCGTTCACCTGAGCCAGTAATAAAATGTGACTCGTGTATTATCCCATTACGCCTAAGCCCCCTGGAATTAATTTAGTATTTGAGCAGTTGGAAAAGTAATCCGCCTAAGTCAAGTTGATGGCATGTCATCCTAACTAAATGTCAGTGCCAAAAAAATGCTTTTACTTCCTCTTTCCCCGTCTTTTTATATATTTTTTTTTAAAAGAAAAGCCGAAATGGATTTTTTTTTTAAACAAACAACATGCAAAGCAAGTTTGCTAAATATGCGAATCTTTGAAAAATATTTGCGGAGTGTAAATTTCTGGGTTTACATTAGTGGCGAATGAATTATAGAACAGTCGGTACATTACGTTGATGTTCGGATGAGATCTTGCAATGCCCAAAGTCTGGAAAAATCATCGATTACACGATTTTGTTTCTTAAGTAAATTTCCAAGTGAAAAGACAGGGGTTCTTGTGCGAGTAAAGGTCGGGAGGGAACTGAATTATGCATTAGTTTTGCACTCACAATTAAAAACCGTGGCTAACATCGTTTTAATTTTATTTTTAAGTGTCTAAAAATTAAACGAAAACTAAATTCGCCGTCATTTTCTCTTTTAAATGCTCTTGGGAAGCCTAACGAGAAGAAATCGAAGACACGTTGTCTTAAAAGCCACTTCGTTCACTCCGATTTGCACGAAATTACATCACTTCCTGTTAGCGTGAGTGACGGAGTGACCAAAATGTGTCGAGACTTGTCGGTGCTTAACCGATGGACGGTTCCTTCGGCTTTAAAACTTTACCTGCCATATTGACGGTGTAAAATTATCTATCGAATTCGAAATTCAAAGCAATTAGTGGGAAATGTGTAACTCGAGCAAGAAGCATCGAGATTGACATTTAAATTAAATGTTACGCTCGAAAAACCCAAATATTCAATATTGGTAAATACTAAGGATGTACAGTGAAAACCAAACCGTTCGGTTTAAAAGTGTAAACCTAACAAAAAAATCTGTTTGGTTCTGTTTTTTAACCAAACTGTGCCAATCCTTAGTAAATACACATGTAGAAATTACATTTTTTCGAGAGAATTCTCATCTTTATTTCTAAATAAGAAAAAAAAAGAAAGTGAGAGACTTCTATTCGTGTTTATCTATATGGAAAACATGTTTTGAATTTAAAGTAAAAGTAGTTCTTAAAAAGCAAAAAAAATAAAAAAATTTGCATATAACATTTCACACTTAACTCTACTTTCCCACCAACTTCACATTTTTCATGGATTTTTTTTTTTATTCTTTTTGTGAAACTAAGTTTTGTCGTTTTGAGTTTGCGAGATGAATTCCCGCGTAATAATTATGGAAATGCCCCTTCAATTATAGGGACTGTGGACGCGAATAAATGAAATGTCACGCATGCAGTCGTGAGAAGCTGCACAAGAAGGAAAGGCGGGCGAGCGGGCGGGCGGGATGGAAAAAGACTAGAGGAAAGACAGCAGCGACAGGCGCCAGTAGAGCGTCATCAATTGGCATCTGACGCCTGGTGCGTCGCGTTCTGCCCTATTTTAACGGCCCCCTAGCGAGGAAAATTGAGGAGAAGCTGCGTTGTAAAGAGGTTTCGGTTTCTAATCCTCAGCGACTTAGCCAATAAGAAAACACAACGATGCTGCTGCTTTTAAAGCAGAACGATCAGACGAGAACGA
Source organism: Geophilus flavus (assembly GCA_034695885.1). Classification (NCBI taxonomy): domain Eukaryota; kingdom Metazoa; phylum Arthropoda; class Chilopoda; order Geophilomorpha; family Geophilidae; genus Geophilus; species Geophilus flavus. The sequence continues at coordinate 32,378 of JAQFZO010000052.1, forward strand.
TCTGTCACATTTTTATATTTGTTTATTGTTTTTTTATGTCTTACTTTCTAGCCCGTATAAAAAAATAAATAAATTTTTGAAAGAGGTTTTGGTGGATGAGATATGGCGCATCGGAAGCTCAATATGTGTAAGTGCGCTCAATTTCTAAATTTACCCCGTTCAATTTTTAAAATGATCTTTCTTGAAATTACATTTGGTAATTTTCTCGTGTTTTATTGTGTACCTGGTGTGTGTCTTCCTTTTAACTCTCCCAGGTGGCGCGTTTGCGGGGGCGGATGCTGCGCCCATCTGTCGCCGCTGCCTAATCTATTTTGCCGTGGCTTTTACTGCATTTTTTCCCCTCTTCTCTTCTCTTTTACCTTTTTCTTTTATTTTTCTCATGTCGTCTGTGTCTCTCGCTATGAGAAAGATCGACGCCCGGAGGAAGACGCCAACGTCGCGTAAACCTAATCTGCGTCTGTTGTGTTAAGCAAAAGAGAAAAAAAAATAAATAAAAGCAAAATAAAATAAAAAGAATGTGAGGTTGATTGGCCCGAGGGTGCGAACAAAAGCGGAGGCTAATTGGAGGAGAGGAACTGGCATCGAATCCAATTCAATGCCATATTTGATTTTACCAATTTTTTTATTTTTTTTTATTTTTCCAATGGGTATATATGTGCGATGAGGGAAAACTGTCGAGGGGCGTTGTAACGAGGGTTGCGGGTATCTTTAGAGAAGAAAATGCAATTGTGCCGTGTTTTCATGGATGAGATTGCGGAGGGAAGAGAAAGAGAAGAAAAATTGCTAATTAAGAAATGAAGTTGCCTTTTCTCTAGGCACGTGCTCGTTAAACTGAAGGGGAAACGTGTTATCACTCGTTGTTAATTTTAAAGGCAAATACCGTGTTTAAGGATTGGCAAAATATTGTTTTAGTTTGTCAAGGATGATGGCGTCAGTCTGGAAAGTTGATTTTCCTTTTTTTTACGGTACTTTATTTGTTGGAGTGGGAGACGTCAAACGTGTGACTTTAATCTTAAGTCGTGTGTTGACATGGAATTTACTGTAACCCAATTCGGAAAATTAAATTTTTTTTATATTTATTTTTCCTTTTTTTGTTTTGTTTTGTTTTGTTTGTTTGTTGGGTTTTTTTTTGCTTTTTGCTTTAGGAAATTAAATATGACAGTCGGTTTAGACAGACGGTTTGCAAAAAGAGGATGACAAATTTTTATTTCCTTATTATTTTTAAACGTACACTACCTGTTTAATTTGGGCTTTTATTTTGCATAAATTACATAAAAGATGATAAAAGATAATAAAAGATGATAAAAATTATAAAAACAAGCATATTATTACCGGCCACAAAGTCAAAACAAATACAAACAAGGTTTGTTTCACTCTAATAATTCCCAGCACGTTAAACCCCTGAACCATAGTATGGAGCATTTTATCTTTATTTTTTTCCCCTTTTCTTTTTTAATATACGATTCCATTTGCGTGCTCGGTATGGTGCAATGATGTTGTCGTGCTGAGACAAACAAACATGCGTCCCCACTACCCCCTGGCCAGTGACAAATCCTCAGAAGGCAGAAGGCGATCTGTGGAGATCAGGAACTAAATCCTCCAGAGTGCTTAACGCTAGAAGCTGCTTTAAGATGACGCGCTGACCTCACCTACTTCTTGTTGTCGCGGCCATTGCGTTGCATCTGTATAAATATCCCAGTGGCGCTCGTGGATTGGGTCCGATAAGAAATTTCCTCCCCCTTCCTCCACTCATCCTCACCGTCTCACGCGTTTTCTCTCTTCAGGACCCTCGTAAAATTGTAATGGATATTTGATAGGCGCATTTAAGCGTTTCCTCTACCATGCCCCTGGTGACAGATTTGTTAACAATTTGTACTCGAGGGCCAATGGAAACGAGATTGTATGGTCCCTTCTTTTCAAAACTATTTATTTTATATCATCTACCGATGTGATTAAACATTACAAACCTTTTCTGTTTTTGTCAAATTTAATTGGATTGCGTTGCCAGTCAAGGCGAGAATTTTATTTTTTTTTTGTTTTCAGAAAAAAAATTACAGATAATAACGTAATTGCATTTGGGGCTGTTTTACCACACAATAAACTGCTCTGTTTAACAACTTTAAAAGAAAAAAAAAAGCAAGTTGTTATTGCGCCTTTATTTTCCTATGGGAGACAGTTTTGTTTTAAACAAAGTGATGCGGCAAAGCGCAAGGGGCTGCACAAACCGACCGTTCTTTTACGGTAATGGTTTACTTTGCAAATATATATATTTTTTAATACTATAAAAACATAAACTTATAATAACCACGCATCTTCGCACTATAAAAAAAAATATGGTTCGAGGAATAAAGGGTGGCGTTTTATTTTTTTTTGCTGCGTTTTCATCCACCCCGCGTTACTTGTTTCAGTGAGCTCGGTCCGATCCGCTCACTTGCTTCTGTTGTCCGTTTGGGAGACTCCATGGATCGTAAGTCAGTTGGGAATTCGTTGAGACGTCGGAAAAGATCTGTTGCTTTTGATTTAAGCGTTGCAGGTTTATAATATGGGTTTATAACGTTTTATTATTAAATATCAATAACTTTTTCGATATTTTTTTAAAAAAATGAATGTTTGTGGAGTGCGAGTGACATCGCTCGTGCAATCTGATTGACGATCGAAACTCCCGACTCTCGGCGCTTTTTTATCCCTTTGGGTTAATAAGAAGTCGTCTGATTGGCCGGAGGAGAGATGGCAAGTCCATGGGATGTGAACGGGTGGCAAATGAACGCTAACTCGGTCGTGAGACGTTGAAATATTGACGATGGCATTCAATTTTCATCGATCGATTCGACAGAAGTAAATCGGCAAGATAAACAAATATGGAGTCGACGTTGCACATGGATCGCACTAAATTTACACATTTGGTGCGAGATTAAAAAAAGAATTTTTATATCGTGCACTCACATAAAGTTAAGGAATTGAAGTTTATACGGGGGGCGGGGGAGTATTTTTATTTTTGCCAAATTTTTATAAAATGATGGATTTTATAGCCGAACCATCTTTAAATAATTTAAAGCGAATGCAGGAAACATTTTTTTATGGGCACCTGCGAATAAATCTGATGAGATGGAGTCACGCTTCGAGAATGGCGGAGAAAGCGTTCACTTTCAGTAAATTTCAATTTGTGCCTCCGTATCACGTCGCCGAATGAATAATAACTCTGTGCAATTGGTAATACACCACAGCTCTGATTTGTCCTCGTCATAAATTCTTTCCGTGATGGCGAGAGGATCGATGGTTTCATTCTTCCTACATTTTTCAGACCTCGAGAATTCGCCCAAGGCCATGGGACGCGCGGGGTTCATTAGCGTCTCTTCACCTGTAACGACCCCAGTCAATCAAGGAAGACAGCCTCTGACCCCTTGAAATCAATTAGTTACAAAAATCTATTGTGCGGTATCCGTCTCTTTCGCTTTTAAAAGTAAATAACGTCAAATTCTCTCGTATACCGTATATAAATCGTAATTTAACAATGGATTTTAATAACATTTTGGTGGTCGGGGGGTCTGAAAACCGACAGAACACACAGATTGCAAATATTTGCTGCTCCTTAACTTCGCTGCAACTCTTCCCATCACATCAATGTTCTGTGCAGATTTGCCATAAAAGGTCGAAAAGTTTATTGACCATTAAAAATGTTTTTCCTTGTTGAATAAAAAAAATAAACCCTTGATTCCTCTTTTTATACCGAAGAATTCGTCAGAACTGTGTGTGCGTTTCTCTCTGGTTCGCGTCACGTGACACTTTCCAGTTTTTTTTCGATTTACGTTCGAGTACTCGAGGTTTTCTAGTATTTGTTTGATCAAAATTTCATTTGCACGCTGTAATTACTTTATTTTCCACCAATAGACTCTCGATGTTGTCAAGACGATTTCTCATCAAACTGGATTACGACATGGCTTTATATAAATCACAAGACAAACATTCTTTTGAGTCCCACTCAGGGGCATTATTATGTTGCTAGCACACGAGTTTACTCTGCGGATTCGCTAAAGATTCGAGTTACGTTATACATGCATTTGCTCGTTACGACTTTTAAATTCCAGTGTCTGATTTCAGTCCCGACAGTAGGGACGAATGATGATGTCACCACTCGTCGGATGTATTATCGCGAGTAAAAGTGCCTCAAACGTTAAGGATTGCCGTGAAAATTGGCTGTTTTCGCGACAAATTGGACCGTCAATGACGACCAAGCGTGAAAATAGCCGGTCCTATCTACAGTGATTGGCTATTTTGACTCTGTGTGCGAAAACAGCCGCACAGGATCTTTAAATTTTAATTTCTTCAATTTGGAACTTCTTTTCTCAAAATTGGTTAAGTTTTCTTTGAAAACATGCCTCGGGTGGAAACGTATAGTTGGTGTGTTATCAGTAATTATCAGAAAAAAAATTCTACGCACCTGTTTTTCATAAATATTATTCCTTTATATCATTTCACTTTTTAATTTTTTTTCCCTCAAAGATTTGTTTGGTTGAGTGGAGTTTCATTTCCCCTTAGCTCCATTCTTCGTTTTTATACCGTTGAATGGAGCGATATGGTGTTTGGATGAGGAGGAAGCCGGAGAATCTTTTCCAAGTTTCTGTTTTTTCTTTTCATTTTTTTCTTTTTACCTTACTGTATTATTTCTATTTTTTTCTTTAACGTTACAAAAGTTTTTGGGCAAATAAGATAATTCGAGTGAACTCAATAGGTTGTTGACAAAGTGGGAAAAAAGAAAATGAGAAAGTGTAAAAGAAAAAAATTGTAACTCGAGATGCATTATTGCTCTCGAGTCTGCGCAGTTAAGTTCATATTTATTTCCGTTTTGTTTTATTGCAGGAATCTATGCAGACATTTTTTTACATTTTGTTTATTTTTCATTTAAAAATGACTAAAGCGCATCGAGTATAGAATGAAATTGATACAAACAACTCAACGTTTTCGCTAGAAAACAAAAATGCGGTTAAGTGAAATTTCATTTGTTTACGCTCCGCTTTTAAGAAATTCGGTCGCGGTTTTTTTTTTTTCCTTTTTTTTTACGAGTTAAACGTCTCTTGGGACAAGAACACGAGATTTAGGAGACGCGCACAGGAATGGAATGTGCAATGAACGGAATGCGCAGCCCGCTCATTATTTTATTTCTCTTATATGTTTGTCTGGATCCTTCCTGCAAGTGCTTTTTATTCCTTTCCTTTCATGAGTTTCGTGACGTCTTTGCCAACCTATTTGGTAAAGGGTATAGTGAGTTGTTTCTTCGTGACGCGTATAGTGACGTGAGGATTATCATATAAATCAAGGTGGCGCCGCGAGCAAATACGCAGACGGCACAAACTTGATCTTTTTTTTTCCTGCGAGTCAATCGCTCCAACAATTTCGTCGGACATTGCTAGAATGACAGCGTCACTTTCTTGGCAACCGACTTGTAGCAATCATTTTTTTAAACTAGTAATTGCGATGGAAAACTTCTATCAGTTTTTTCTTATTTATTTTTATCGAGCAACTTTTATGAAATTCTTACGAAATATATCGTCGTGTTGAAAAATAACTCTGATTTTAGTGAAAAAATATCATTTTGTGCATCGAGGATAATAAAAGATGAGAAATAATGCAGTGTACTCAATAAAAACTCATAAGGTTCTCGCATGGGGGTCTGCGAGTCATGTACCAAGTAAAAAAAAATAAAATTTAAAGTATAGAAAACGCAAGAGAGCTTTTTTTCCCTCCCAAGTACAAAATCGATGGGTGACTGAAGACCGTCTAGTTCTAGATGGGTAAAGTTTGAAAATGGTTAAAACTTTGATTCTTTGTTGTTTTTTTTCTTCTTTGATTGGCTCATAAAATCGTTAAAAGTAATTATTTGCTAAATGGAGATTTATAAATATTTGGTTTTTTTTTTATCGATGGCAATTCACTTGTTGGTCAACAGCCATTAGGGTTTGTCTGAATCGCAATCTCTAGGGGAAAACGGGGATTTGCAGATGGCAGCAAGAAGATAGTAGCAAACAACGAAACAAATGTTGTATTTCATTATCAAGATGCAAACTTCGGTGTTAGAACTCGGATGGTGCCATCTTGATACTAAAGTGTACGACGACTTACGAAAGTTATTAAAAAAAATTAAACTTTTTTATGACTTTCATTCTTCCGCTCGTTAAGTTTAGTAATATGTTGACACTTTGCATGTTAAACGTTCAAATTAATACATCGACGTATGAAAACTAGATGATTCAAATCTTAAAATATATTAAAATTTCTCAATTGTCATCATTTATTCCCCCTTAGAGGAGGAAAAATTTTTTTTCTCTCACAAACTTACATAAATAACTTAGTTTGAAAAATGTACCGTGTCAAAAAAAAATTTTTTTTTTCTATTTTAATGAATATCAAAAGATGAATGTGGTGGTTCGTCTTTAATCTCCTGGTGGGTGTAAAGTTGGATTTGATGGCAGTTTCTTTCTTGCGTGTGGCTTTAATAAATTATTTTGCTCAACTAATCTCTTCTTTTCTTGACAACGCTACTAAGTCTTTCGAATTCTATCCCTACGGACAAAGTTTACACAACCGGAAAGAGTTTCAAAATTAATCATCGACTCCCTCTATAACATGTACATCCTCTCCTTCCATGACCACGAACCAACATTTTTTTTATGGCATGCCCACAAGTTTAAATAAATAATTTCGACATTAACGTTAATGCATCCATTGGGAATTTATATTTTTTTTTTCTTTTTAACCTTTTTTTTGTGCTTGTTTGTGCAGGATTTTTGGTGTGGGCAATAATTTACTTTGGCAAGTTCAATTTATTTACAAACGAACGTCGCTCCTTCTTGCACGATTCTTAATACCTATAAGATACCGCTTGGGTGCGATCTGTGGTTTCCTAGAGGAATGTTAAAGCGATCTTAAAAATGTTGACCAATTTTTTAGTGAGTAATCCTTTAAGTATGATGCATGTAAAGGAGAAATAAAAATAAATGAAATGTTGCAACGACGCTATTATTGCGACATTAGCTGGTGATAACCTCAAAAACATTTACCAGGAGGTTACTTTAGCTTTATGGCTTTAAATTACCTGGGGATTTCGTTCGTAGATAAGTGTCAGACATTTTTATATATTATTTTTAATTCCCATGGCGAGTGGAATTGAGTTTTCTTATCTAGAAAACCGAAATTAAGTTTTATGTGTTTTTTTTTCCCATTCCCCCTCGTCTTGTGTTTTAATTCTTTATTTATTTTTTCGTTGCAGCACAAAGTTTTCTCAATTACGTCCTGTTGTGTATGGTATACACGACGTGCCTGGCGTGTCGGTCGGGCGACCGCGGCCTCATCCCGATCCTGCGTGTCAGGGGTTGGAAATACTTTTTACTAGCATTGGTGGACGTGGAAGCCAACTACCTGGTGGTCAAAGCATATCACTACACCACTTTGACTAGTGTGCAGGTACGTTTAAACGAGGTGTTTAGTGGTCGACTCGTGTCCTCGTGTAATTTCATTTAAGCAGAATTTGCCCGCAGACGTAGTCTGGCTACCAGCCAGGAGAAAGATAAATTAAACGGATAAAAGTTGAACTCAACTTTTAATTTGACTCTATATTTTCTTTTTCAATTTACACCCGTTCTAAATTGAAAAATAAAGTCGAGAGAGAAGGAGAGGGGAAAAAAAAGAAAAAGTTATTATTTTAAAGCGCGAGTCCGACTCACTCCGACTCACTTTTTATTTTTTCCCAATTTGAATTGGGTGTGTGTGTAATTGAACCTAGCGAAATTACGTGGAAAAACATTTCATTTTCATTCGTATCTCTTTGTGCTTGGTGAAGAGAGGAGTCACTAGGGTTATAATGAGTTGGGAAGGATCCATTAAGGTAGCCTTTAGGTGGCGCCAGCTTGCATCTACAAGGAACTTAACGTGGCGTGTTAGGGGTGCAGTTACGGATCGTTTGAAATTCAAATTTTCGCCTCAGTAGGCGAGAACATCCTATTAAATCGGCTGTGGCGGTGCTAATTAATGATTGGATGGTGTTTCGCTGTAACGAGGGGGAAGAAATAATCGAGCTTTTTCTATCCAATTCGAGAAGAAGGCGAGAAAAAAAGAAGATGGGGAGAAAAAAATGGCACCAATTAATGATCCGACGCGGTCCCTTAGGCGTAGCAATTAGGTGCGACGTTGTAACGAGGGAGTGGAGATGCGACGTTGTAACGGGTTCAATCAAGCATCAACAATAGCGAAAGAGAAATCAGCTAACTTAGTTAAGTGAAGAGTGTTGGCGAGGTGCGGGGCCGGGGCCGGGGAGGAGGAGGAGGAGGAGGAACGAGGATATTGGGGAGGGGAAGAGAAGAGGAACAAGTGTAAAAAGAGATGGCGTGAGTGAGATGTGAAGAATAGTGCGAGTGGGACGAGGGATGGGAATCTGTCAACACGAACGTCTTAATGCTCCGATGATGAACGGCGAGGCAATTAACACGAGAGAAACGAATGCTTCGTCTATTTATTCGCGCACAAGTGTCCAGTCGTGCAACCGGCAATTGCTGCGCTGCGAGAGGTTTATAGAAAATGCGAGGGGAGTTGTTTCGATGCGATGCGCACTGGAAATTTTAATCATTTTCTCAAAGGCAAAAGGGGAGAATTTATGGATGTTTCGAGCATGTTTTATTCGTCGGGATTATTTTTAAAGTGACGATCGAAACTTTTTCCCAAATTGGTTCTTCGAAGAACCGTTGATGTCACTTTAAGTCTTGTTAAGAGAAAAGTGGAAATTTCGGTTTTAAAAATTAAAGATAATGAATTAAGATGAATAGTGGAAAAAATTTTTTTTTTTTACACAATTAATTCATTTCGTTCTGTGAGTTTTCCTTCAATCGACTTTAGAAATCTAATAAAGATATTTGAGGGAGAGGAGTGGGAGGGAAGAGGAAATGCATAATTAAGGTGTTTGTTTTAATTTAGGTTGTTTACGCGATGATAAAAGGGTGCAATATAGATTCAATTTCCGTTTTCTTTTTATTCTTTTCTCTCCTTTTTGTAATCGAACTAATTTCTCGTGAAGATGAGAACGAAGAAAGAATGGCTGTCGTTTACAATTTCGAATGATTGGCTCGGTTGGCAAGAAAAAGAGGAATGGCTGATTTCCTTCCTCGACAAACACCTGATTAAAGAAAGTGAGAAGGAACGCATTTTCCTTTTGCGCCATATACTTGAGCTGCATGAGCGAGGATCACGTAAAATCCCCATTTTGTGTAGCACCAGGCGGGTGATATCTTGTATCTCAAAGCAGACTATTTGCTAAAATGGGTGCGAAAACACGTGAATAGCACTGGATTTCAAAGCTCCCTCTGGAGCTATATACATATTATTTTGTTTTCCCTTTCTTACTACAAAAGTCTATTGATTTTTTCCCCTAAATAAATACCATATACATATATATACATGTATACATATATATATAAAAAAAATTGAAATGACAAAAGAAAAGGAAAATATTTACTTTTCTTTTGATGTTTAATTTAGCATCGCATTTTAAAATTTATCTCGCATCTTTTTAAGATGCTAAAATGGTAAATTGTTCTTTGTTTATACGAGGGAGAAAACCATAGGAGGAAAAATGTTTGGGAGAAAACGGTACTAACAAAAATAAGTGGAAGCTTTTCATGTAAATTGACGTATAACAGTTTAGCGAGAGGGAAAACCTAATTTAAAAATATCGGGGTTACTGCATCCTTAATGAAAAAAGAAAGTCGAATTTAACCCCTTCTGCCCCCGTTACAGTAAAAAACATGCAAACCCTAATTGGGTCCAAGACCCCAATTGGTGGCTAGGCGATAAACGCTGTGGTAATTTTTTTCCTCGTTCCTCTCACCAGCCACCAAAAGCATTCGCTGTATTTATTTGTCCTTTAATTAGTGACGTTCTTTAATCTTGATTAATGAGAGTGTCGTAATTTAGTCGGCGTCTGTTTTGCCCCGGGATTTTCGCTTTAATTTCCCTTTCTGTACACCGTACGGTTACAGTGTCGTCCTTGTCGATTGGTGTCATCACTAGCGCGCCCTCCAGCGGCTCCATTTTCCGTCTCCTCTTTCTTTCGTTCCTCCATTTTACTCCTTCTCATCTTCCTAATTTAAATGCCTGCGAGTTCTTTTTCATAATGAAGTTGGGTTGCGATCTAAAGAAAAGAGATAAAGGATTTCTCGAAGAACGAAAAAAAAAAAAACTTGAAAATTTTTTAAAAATTTTTTTTACTAAAAGTTTATTTGTGTATGTTAAATTTTTACTAAACCATCGGTCATTGGCACGCTGAGTTTGTAAATTTTGAATAAGATTTCATTTCACTTTTGTTTTAAGGCGAGATTGATAAAAGCACCGCCTTTTCACCTCGTTGCTGGCTTGGCTGCATGACTGTGCGGGTTGGCGACCTCTGGCAATCTCTTTAGTTAATGGAATTTGTCCATGAATGAGTGAAGCTGGCGCCATTAGTAGTTGTCAGTGTGTGGTACTGGGGATTTCAATCAGTGTCAGGTGACCAGTCAACTGAATAATTCGTTGCCAGTTTTGTTCGATCCGCGCGCGCACAAACCAAAAGTGGGGGTTCTGTGTGTGACATGTATCGAAGTCCTCGTACGACGAGTGTTGATTGACGCGTGTTTTAATTTTTCAGTTTCCTACACGCCTGATGAAAATTCATGATTGCTAACAAGCGCAAAGTCACAATACCGATTGAATCTAAGCCTTTTAATGTTTAAATGTCGAGCGCTAAAGGGGATGGATGGGTTGAAATAAATATGAGAAACTCGATCTTTACGCTTTGGGTGATGTTTGAAAATTTTATCTTTCCAGTTGCTCGACTGTTTTTCCATTCCCACCGTTCTGGCTTTATCCTGGATTTTTCTCAAAATTCGATACAAAATAGTGCACATTTTAGGAGTCGGAGTGTGTTTGATCGGAGTCGGATGCGTCGTTTGGGCCGACGTGGACGAGGGAAAAGGAGGAGTCGGAGGTAAGAAATTTTATACATACAACATATATTTTTTTTCTTTACTAAAATAAAAAAATAAAAAAGGAAAGAGAATGGAGGCGTTGCGCGTCGATGACTGCATTTATGAGCTCGATCGCGCCAGATTAAGGCCGAACGCTAGGTAAACTTCCCCTCTTTTTGAGATTTAAGCGCGAGCAAATTATTCATGGTTTAGGGAAGTTTCACCTCCATTTGCATGAGAAAATTCTCTTCTACATTCATGGAACAAATTAACTCGATTCCCATCGGAATATAAACTCCCATTTAAAATTGAAACTGAGGTTATATACATGGTAAGCCACTTTGTGCCTTTTTCCCTCGAGGGGTAGCTTCGAATCAAGCATAAAGAAAGAAATATGTTTAGTTGCCTCTCCCTGCTCTCTCCCTTCCTCCCTCCCTCGCTTCCTTCTTTCTCCCCGGACTCCGTTTTTTATTTTTTTTATTCCCCAAAATCAGGATTCCGAGAGGTAAATACCGCTACTTTTCTTCTTTGCCACATTCCATCATGAAAATATTTCGAGTGCATTGAGTGTTTTTCCCTGTACACACTTAACTGCTTTAAAACATTTCTTTTTTTATATACCATATATATATTATTTTCATTTTTTTACTTTTTTTTTGTTATGCTGTATACATTTTTTTTCTTTTTCGTTTTTAGGAAACGATCGGTTGCTAGGCGACATGTTGTGTTTGTCTGGTGCGACGCTTTACGGGATCTCCAACGTTGTGGAGGAATTCGTGGTGAAAATGCACGACTGCATCGAGTTTCTAGGCATGCTGGGTCTTTTTGGCAGCGTCATCAATGGAATTCAACTGTAGGGTTATTTTTATTTTTATTTTTATTTTTATGACGTGTTTTTGTAAAAATCGTGATATAAATGTATATTTTTAGTGCAATTTTAGAAAGGCAGGAAGTGGCTGTGATTCGATGGGAACAGTGGCAAATAGGTGAGTTTTCTTTTATTTGTTTCGAGATCTTTTCCCGGGGTGCGCCAACACTGTGCCAAAGCCTGTCAGATTAGCCACGTTTTACGATGGGCCATTGGGCGAAGTGAAGTTCCCCTGCGCGCCCATCGGCCACCGTCTCGGAAACGCCTAATGCGTGCGTTTTGTATGCCGAACGGATTGCTTCGCAGGCGAGAGAGATGTGCGTAGAGAAAAGAGTGGGGAGGGGTAAAAAGGAGAAGAGGAGAGAGGAGAGGAGAGGAGAAGAGAAGAATAAGGAGACGGAAAAGACTTGGCGCCAAATCCGAAATTGAATTATACCCGCAGTGAATATGCCCCGCGCGCCTAATTTGGAACGCGGCGTTTTTAGGGCGAGATGAGTTTCACGCCGTGGTCGCTACGATACGAGTGGCTTCGCTTTTTTCCCCCTCTTTCTTCTTCTTCTTCTACTTCTTCTTCTTCTTTTCCTTCTAACTTAAATCCACTTGAAAGGATGAGTTGATTTCATTGAACGCACAAAACCCCCGGTCTGATTGTATCGGTAGCCATTTTTTTATTTTTTTTTACTTTTTATTTTATTTATTGAATGTTGGGAAGAAAGTGGATACTAGGTAAGAGAGATAGAAAACATTCTTTAAAGGAAAGCCCCATATTTTTTTTAGATGTTGTTTTGAAGAGTGGAATTTATAATTTTAGTTTGATCGACTGATACAGTATTTGATGGACGTCAAAAATGGTTTAAGAATTGGAAAATCAAACGTCAAATGTAAAAAATTGTGTTGGGTTTGTTACTTTCGATCTGTCCATTTTTATTTATACTGGATGCTGGATGCTGGATGCTGGATGCTGGATGCTGCATTGCTGCCATATTTTTTTCTTCTTTTCTCGGAGATTGGTTTTATCACATGGCAGACTCAAACACTCGAGTTCTATCACACACAAACACAAACATGGAGCTAATTGCAATGGCAGGGTGACGAGGATTGGAAACGGGAGGAGGGAGTAAGGTGAAATGAGCGAAAAGTTCCATTTAGGAACAAAAGATAATGAAGCGAGATGAAAGAGAGAAGTCGGTTTTGTTTTCGAAATGAAAAGAAATAAATTTTGGCTCGTTCGTCTTCATTTTTTCTCTTCTTTTCTTTTTCCCTTTTTACGTACGGGGTAAAATGTGTGCTGTTTGCAGATTGGGTTCTCTGATTTCGAGTTTACTTGAGGCTACAAAACTTTATTGATCGCTCGACTGATTGGAGTTTGTCGAGCAACATTTTATGTTTTTCTTTTTCGTAATTAAAGGATTTAATAACCCGAGCAATTCACTGGTGGCCAGTACATTAATTGCATCATTGGCATGATGTTTGCTCGGGACGTATTTTGGAAACCTGTGCCAGCTGTCATTTACACATCCAAGGGGTTAATGGTCTCCTAATTTGTTGTTGCTTTGCTCCAAAAGGATTTCCACATCACTCACCACTGTCATTACTCTTATCAGTCGAAAAGTTGAAATATAATGAGTGATTGCTGCAATTATGCGTAGTAATGCAACTTAGTCACGACAATTTTTATTTTGCCCTTTTGATAAATCCTTTCGGGTACCACCACCGTAGTAAATCCCCAGAATAAATCCTCGTCCTGCGACTCAAAATTGGTATATTTCGCTTGGAAAGAAATGTTATAAATGAGTGGGATTTACCAGGCTGTAACTACATGTTGTAATTGACAGTTAGGCTGGAGGAGTTTGACGGCTATTTTTCACTCTAGGTTTTAAAAGAAACGTGATGATCGCTTTTTTTTTTTTTTCTTAAATCTGAAACAGTGCTAATGTTCCTTTGATTCCTAGTTTTATCTTTATGCACGTAAAGTTGCGTTTTAATTGCCACGGCTTGACGTGCAGTGACGTTGCGTGTTGTTTTCGAATGTTAATGACACATGTTGTATAGATAAAATTTTGTTTCTCGACATAAGTTCAATTTATGCTGATAAGTGGGGTTAGGAATCGGCTCCATCTATCGGCATCTGGAAGGTTTTTCTTTTTTTTAGGGATAAAGATTCACGATTTGATCGTGAGTAAAATGGAAAAAATGATGGGGAACGATAGAAAAAAATGTCGGTAAAGTTTTTTATTGGTGCTTGAAAAAAATGTTAAAGCTGCACGAAGGCCTTGAGTGAGAAATTCAAATTCTATTTAATTGAATTATTACAAACTTTACTTTTTTGCAAATGGGTTGCGAGAATTAGTTTAATTTCGACCGAATCGGTTTCATCCGGGACGAGAATGAAGAGATTTCACTTATAATGTCGAGTACCGTTATGGAAGACAAAAAGTTAAAAAGGACGACGACTTTAAAATTTAATAAGTAAACTTTTCCTTAATTAAAATTGAGGGTAATTTCGAAATAATATCCTACCATTTCTTTCTATTTATATTTTAAAAGAAACGAAAAACGAAAAAAAAAAGAGAAAGATTTCGCATTAAAGTTGAATCTGCGTCCTCCAAAGATGAAATTCGATTTAAGAATTAAGCTTGCGCCATGTTGCCACCACGTGATAAGATTATTAGTACTGGAAACGTTCCATAATTCTATTTGTTATTTCAGTGGCCCTGGTAATCAGTTTTGCCGTTTGCCTCTTTTTCCTTTATTCCACCATGCCAGTGGTTATGAGGATAAGCAGCGCCACAGCAGTCAATCTCTCCATTTTGTCAGCTGACTTTTATTCACTTCTAATAGGAGTTTTTCTTTTTCAATACAAGGTAAGGAAAATACTATTGCTCCCTCCCAGTGTCTTAACCCGTCATAAACTTTTTAAGCCTTTATAAAAGCGTTTAAAATCGAAAGGAAATTGAGTAGAGGCGGAATTAAGAAGCAAGGAGCTCATTTCGTGATACGGATATTGTTGATCAATGGTATTATCATGGCGAGGTGTTTTCCGTGTCAGAGAAGTGTAATCGGATTTGTATCCGCGAACACGGGAGTTGTGGCTGATGAAAAGTCTCATGTTGCCCGTAAATCAGGCGTTGCTCGAGATCTTTTGTACCACCACCAACTAATTTATTGCTCCCGAAAAGGATGAAAACACCCCCAAAAAAAATAAAAGGAAAAGGAAAAAAAAAAACTAAACTGGTTCTTAGTTTTGCCCTCTCTTCAATTTGGCTTTTGTTCGTCCCGATATCAATGAAACGAACCACTAAATTGCACACATAAATTTTTATCCTAGCAATCTGGCCACCTGCTCCTCCTCATCGCCATTCCACAACCAATAAGGAAGAAAAAGGAGGAGGGGGAAAAAGAAAAGACCGAATCCCATTCTATCCTCCCACTTGTTACAAAAATTTGCTCTTGTAAAAACGACTTTAACTTTGACTTATGTTTTTTCTCTCTTTTTTTCTTCTTTTTTTCCAGTTTCACGCCTTGTACGTTTTATCTTTCACGTTTGTTGCAAGCGGAGTAATTTTATACTCGTTGAAACCCACACCAATTGCCAACCAAACGGGACACTATAGGTACGGTATATAAACGACACACGAAAGTCGAGATTAAAATTTTTAAGTAAAAATTGGGCTTTTGCTCGTGAGATTACATCAGTTGTAATCTTACACTTAAAGGTGTTCAAACGCTCTTAAAAATTTTTTCACATTATTCTTAATGTGTAAAAATTTTTATGAGAATTTTAAGTTCTGCTAACTGTACAATGGCGGCGGAAACCGAACGGCTGGCGAAACGTCATCACTATTTGTGCTGGTTGCACAAATAGTCTTGACGCCAATCGCTTGGCAACGGCAAACTTCATCATTATTTGTGCTAACGCCCTCGTATGGGCAGTACAAATAGTGATGGCGTTTTCGCCAGCCGTTCGAGTTGCCTTCACCGTTACACGGCTAGCAGAACCTATCTACTATGTAACCATTTGAACGCCTCGAATGTAAGATTACACCCGATATATCTGGTGTAATCTTGCACTTAAAGGGGTTCAGATGGTGGCAAAATATGTAAAAATTTATCATTTAGAATATTTTTGAAAGAATGTTCAAACATTTTAAAAACTGAAGGCTGTCAGTGCACAAACCAATAAATGGCTTATTTAATACAGGGTGTCCAGAGAATCTGCTCCATCTCTAATGGTAAAGATTTTTTGGACACCCTGCAGATGCTTCAGATTCTAAGAAGATATTTTAGAAGATGGGATAGTTAGCAGGTGATCCAAACAAATTATTAATTGGGTGATTGGATATGATATTTAATTACAGATAATACAATACAGAATCATGAAAAAGCCTGAAAAGAAGTATAAGTGACTTGTCGATTTTGACGTCACTACTTCACTCATTGGCACATTAAAGTAAGAAGTAGTGACGTTGAAAACGAGAATAGTGACATGTACACTTCAGATTGAATGCAGCTACTATTTTTGCAAAAGAGGCTTTTATGCCTTGGTTTTTTTTTTAGTAAAAGCAGCTTATTACGTAGCTGCTTTAGATTGAACGCATCTTTTGATTTACTTGGTGCGTTTAACATGGCAGCTAAAACGACTTGTGCGACTTCTGACGACGTCTTTTACGTCATCAACAGTCGTATAGGCAGCTCTTAGCTGCTAAACTGAACGCACCAACAATTTTTTTAAATTTATTTTTTCTT